>JAAEAF010014913.1:0-149903 GCA_011037195.1 Triatoma infestans | reverse complement strand
TAGAAATGTTTCAAATAAAAGTTGTAGCTGTTAGTATGTGTAGTTGATATACCAAGTTTGAAGAAAATCGTTGGAGCCATTTTTGAGAAAATCGCAAAAACTTAAAAAAACAACTAGCAAAGTGGTACTTCCGGTAGAGGAATTTTGACAGATGACCCACTGTCGGATCCCATGGTGATAACTAAACGGAATATTAAGTTTGAACTTTCTACAATTTTTAACGAAAACATGATAATTTTACGTTCATCAAAAACATTTGAGCTATGCTGTTCACATATATATACATACACACACATACACACACACACACACACACACACACACACACACACCATTTGCTAAAAACCATTTTTTTGAACTTAGGGGACCTCAAAACGGATATTTCCGGTGAAAACTCAATATCGAAAATTTGACACGATTACAATACTTCCTCTTTCTGAGGAGTAAGAGAATGTAAAAATTTTAACACTTGAATTATTCAATTTTGTGATTGCATGACAGATGATGATTGCTAACATTAATTTGTTCAGTTGTTTTAATGATAAGTAGATTTGAACTTGTTAATGATTCTCCTATGGGTTTTAAGAGTGGGGATGTGTTGTTTTCAATTTTTCTTCTAATTCTTTAACATACTTCTCAGATTCGTGTACCTCTTGATCAAGATAAATGAATCGATGAATCCTGACGTCCAAACATGTGATGCCTTCCAAAAACAAAGTCTGTAAGATAAAAAACTAGGAAGAAGCTAGATAAATTTCTTTCTCACAGTGCTTTAGGGTTTACCAGGAGAGATCAGCGTATCAGTGTAATTGAACAACACTTTCACTATACATGTAGGGCCTGTAGAAATAGTTGATGGTACCATTATTTACTAACTGTTACCCTACCAGCACACTTAACTTCATATCATGCTTTATATATTTTATAGATTCTACAACTACATTCCTATATAGATAAAAAAAAAATTAAAAAAATGGTACCTAAGGGAGTCAGTCACAACAGATATTTTTTTATAATAGTATGAGTGGAATTAGTTTTTGTTGCCACTCCTCTCTCTACACGTCTAACGGATAATAATTTGTCTATTCATTAAAACAGGGTGAAAAAAAATAATCCTGCCTAGCATATATATATATATTTATATATCACATAACAGTAATTATTAATAGTGAATTTGGGTAGGGAAGGGAGTCTTTGATAATTGTCTATTATAGTGAGAGAGCTTATCACTTCCTCGCCCAACTGCCAAGTCTCTCTCCCTCTTAACTCTTAACGTCTATAACCATTACCTCCTACACTAATTACAGCGTCACTTAATTCACTTCCTTTTTTTCCTTTTTAATTCAACTTTAATTTACTTTTGTTCCATATTTGGTTCACCACGTCATTTTGTTCTAGGTATTATTTTTTTTCATTTAATAATATATATATATAATAATTATTTAAATCTTATAAAATCTTTTATCTTGAAGAGAATTAAAAACTTTCAAAATGGACCAAGTTTTATCTTTTAGAAAATATGTTTTATATAACATAATTGTTAGTAAATTTACATGATGGATTAGAATATTACCCGAAGTTTTCGTAAATTAACTTTTTTTTTTTCTTTTTTTTTTTAGATTAAATAATTAACAAATATCTTACTACATTTTACAGAATGATAATTGACAAATTCTTTCAAACTTATCAAGTTTTACTAAATGTTTACGTGACTTCTTCAAATTTTATATCAATGTGAGAATTGAAATTCAATAAAATGACTTGTTATGAGGAAAACATTACTTCCTCTCTCTCCGCCTCATCTTCTTTAAATGAATTTTCTCGGTAAAGAAAATTTCAAACAAAATTTAAAGAAATCTGTTGGCCTTTTTATGGAGAAAAACGCAGAAACCCCACCCACCCCAAAAAAAACTGTTCAGTAAAAAGCCCACTTCCGGTCAACCGATTTTCTTCAAACTGGTAATTTTGGCGACATATTTAATTCTAATTAATATTAAATAGATGATAAAATTGTGTAATAAATGGAAATAGCACTTTATAAGAAAACATGACCCCCACTATCCTTTCCCAAAAGTTGCCTTAAATGAATTTTTCCAGAGAAAATAATTCGAATAAAAATTATAGCTTTTAAGTAGTATGGTGTAAATGATATGATTATTTGTTTGAAGAAAATCGTCGGTACCATTTTGGAGAAAATCGCAAAAAAAAAAAAAAAAATCATTAAATGATATTTTCATTGAGGAATTTTGACAGATAATTTACTGTCGGATCATATGGTGATACACTTAACGGAATATCAAGTTTGAACTTACTGCGATTTTTCGAATTTGAACTATGCTGTTCTCCACACACAGACCATTTTCTAAAAAACTATATTTTTTTTTTTTTGACTCAGGGGACCTCAAAACGTGATTGCCGGGGGAAAAACTTGATATTGAAAATTTTACACAATTACAATACTTCCTCTTCCTAGGAGTAAGAGAAGTAAAAGTAAATCATATGAATGAATACCTTCTTACTGCGACGCTATCATTCAAAGAAAGTTTAGGAAGCCTGGTTAATGTTTCCTAGAACCTTTTTCTGTGGGTTTCTCCAGAAAACTAAATTGGAAGGGGTGTTCAACTGTAGGCTGGAGTGCTGTCTCCATCCTGCCTGGCACCTGTAGTGAGTGAGGTTACAGTAGACCTCTCTTGGTGCATTGCATCTACACTAATGTGTGCTATGTTATTGAACTAAAGGTGTGTTATTGTATAGTATAGTAGGAGAGATAATTCTTCTTAAAAACAACATGAATCAAATTGGATGTGGCAAGAACCATTAATTTAAAACATATTTTTAGTCTTAGGGAAACTCCTGGAGAAAACGCGATACCGAAAACTTCGTATTATTAAAGACATTGAAAATATTGCGCGTAGTTTTTAGCAGTTTTAATTTTAGCCAATATGGATATTTAAATTTTGGTTTGAGAATTGCAATTAGAGAAATTCATTTGTGGGTAATTCACATCGGAGTTTTTTTTTTTTACTTTCTCTTAATCCTAGTAAGAGGATGTATTGTAATCGAGTCACATTTATGATATAGAGTTTTCACCGGAAGTATCCGTTTTGAGGTACCCTGAGTCAAAAAAAGTGGTTTTTAGCAAATGGTCTGTGTGTATGTGAACAGCATAGCTCAAAAACGAAATACCGTAGAAAGTTGAAACATGATATTCCGTTTAAGTATCACCATGGGATCTGACAGTGGGTCATCTGTCAAAATTCCTTAACCGGAAGTACCACTTTACTAGGTTTTTTGTTTACTTTTATGCGTTTTTCTCAAAAATAGCGCCGACGATTTTCTTCAAACTTAGTCTATCAATTACACATACAAAGAGCTACAATTTTTATTTGAAACGTTTCTTTGGGAAAATTCATTTAAGGGCAGTTATGGGGGAGCAGGGGTGGAGTTAGGTTTTCATCTAAAGTGCTATTCAGTTTATTAAACAATTCTATGAATAATGTTAAATAGAATTGAATATATCGTTCAAATTCCGAGTTTGGAAAAATCGGATAACCGGAAGTGCGTTTTCTTTACCACTTTACTAAAATGATTTTTTTCACTTTTTCACGATTTTCTCAAAAATGTCTATGGACGATTTTCTTGAAACTTCGTATATAAACTAAACATACAAAAATCTAACATTTCTCTGGAAAAATTCATTTAAGAGCACTTTGAGGGGAAGGGGTTTTTTAAGGTTATGTTTTTCTTTAAAGTGCTATCTTAGTTGATTACACAATTCTGCCATCCAAACAAAATTAATAGAAATAAATAGATGACTAAAATTCCGAGTTTCAAGAAGATTAGTAAACCGGAAGTGCGCTTTTATTGAACAGTTTTTTTCAGTTTTCGACGAATTTCATTAATTTGGTGCAAAACTATAAAAATTTGCCAATTATAATTTTGAGAACTGGTGTAAGAGAAAGTTGTGTGAGTGTTTCACGCCAGATTTTTTTTTTTTTCTATGTTTATTTTCTCATATATTGAAGAAAACTAGGAAAGAGATAGATAATGGAATGGCTGCAGTATTATTATAGAATTAAGTAATTAGATGAGACGGATTGATTAAAAAAAAAAGAAGTCATCTAACATATCTTGGACCGGTTAGAGAGTACAGTTTAGCAAAGTGAAAGGAGATTATTGCTAAAGAAATGTTATTAGAAATTATATTGTTTATATTAATTTTTTTATCCATTAACTTTTTTTTTCAATATTTCCTTTTATATTTAATTTGACCATTTTATTATAATTATTAGATTATTAAGGCAAAATATAAATTAAGTAATATAATTTGTTATAATTGTAATTTAATCATCATTTTGATTAATATTTTTCTATTGATTTGTACACCAGTATTATAAAACTACCTGCGCTCTATACATTTTTGAAAAGGAAGTACTCACATGACTTTTTACTTTCTCTTATTGCTGCTAAGTAGCTAAATTTTCGAAATTTAATTTACACCGGAAATACATATTTTGAGGTCCCCTGAGTTTGAATTAGAAATTGGTGTGTATGTGCGTATGCGCTTGCAGTCAGTTTGTGGTCTACATAACTCAACATACCAACAAAAAAAATCGCAGAAAGTTCAAACCTGATATTGCTTGACAATAAGGTTTTGATGAATACATTCAAACGGACCTTACTGAATTGATTACAATCTGCGCCGCCGGAAATAAGAAGACGGGAAGTACATAACTCCAGTATCATCATTTATTCGGATAGCCAGGCTCGGGCAGTTGAATCGTGGGTGATCAGCTCAAGGCCTCAAGGCTGTGGTATGGGATTGCTTGGTATGCTCCGGGAAATTGTAGGCACAACAAGGTTTTGATGGTTTGGGTACCCGAGCATTTGGATCACAGAGGCAATGAGGCAGTGGATCGTCTGGCCTTAGAGGTTTTTATTGGAACCCTTATCGGGGCCTGAACCATTCTGTGGCATCGCAAGATGCCTCAGAAGTGCATCTATTAGAACATGGATGATGCACGATCGATCAAAGGAATGGTGGGCTAAAACCCCAGGCTAAAGGTAGGCGAAAGCGTTCATTCATAGCTACTTTCTCATGCTAACTGCTGAACTACTCCAACTAGGCCGGCGGGAGGGATAAGGATAGCTGTTGGCGTACTCACTGACCATAGTAGACTTAATGCACCGCATGGGCCTGGCAATGGATAGCGTATGTAGGTTTTGTCAGGAACAAGAGGAAACAGCACTGCACGTTTTGTGTCAGTGTGAGGGGCTTGTATGGGAGGAGAAGCTGACGCCTACAGCCCTTAGCCAGGAGCCTTTCTCGGGTCTACTAAGTCTGTTAAGGCAGACAGTGCCGAGAGGGTGCTCTTAACTGACCACCTAGGAGCCTCTCCAGTTTCTAAAGTTCAAATAAAGGACAGAACTGGGGAGGAAACTCCAATTTATGGGGTGCCACAATAGAAACTTGGGAGTCGCGGTGGCTTAGGCTGATCAGCCAACCCCCCATAGAATCTAATCTAATCTACTGAATTGGTTTTTCAGCTTTTCGTGTTTTTCTCCAGTATGGTTTCAATGTTTTCTTTTATTTAAAAACACTTCCTCCGGGAAATTTCATTTAAGTTTATCTCTAAAATGCAATGTTTAAGTATTTATATTCTTAGGTAAATCTCTTTTAATAAACAAACAAATATTAGCAAGAATTAGGCCATAAAATTAGAATATTCAGATTGAGCCAGCTGTTCTAATTTAAATGGAATCTTGTTCATAGTGTAATGGAATTAGATATTAGATGTAATGGAATCGTTTGATGTGTGATTCCTGGAGTAGCAGATGTCTTGAAGAGGGCGGAAGTTAGTTTGAGAGATTTGGAAGTTAGTGCTCGAATTATTAAACGGTTTTTTATATAAAAATAAACTGTATTTTAACATAATTTAAACGTGATAAATGGTAACTAATAACTATAATAAAATACTTAATAATAAATAATAAATAGCTGATAATTTAGAATGGTTAAAATAACGAACTAAAGTGCACAACTAGAGAATGATAAGTTGAATATAACTGTGAATTGCCGCTCGTGTACAGTTTGGTCGTAGATGATATAATAATCCCCTCGTCGTATATCATAGAGTTTATATATACTGTTGTTCACACTCACACCAAGACATCTGTCTTAGTGTGCGGCCTTGTGGACCTTCGTAGTTTTCTGACCTTATTTAGTGGCCATACTTATCGCGGTGCCTGCCTTTTGATTGAGAATTGATGAAAAGGCTTTGTTGTTTGTTTGGTTGACCGCGGCTGTCGGCGGCCAACAGTGTCACTGTTTTCACCTTTTGTAAATTATTTCTTTGGTGTACTTTGCCGATGTCAATGACTTTGCCATGTCATTACAATAGTTAAAAAGAGAAGATAGGCAGATTCAATTGAGTTTGGTCATGGCAAAATCATTAATTTCCCAAAGTTTCAAAATAGAAGTTGAAGATTTATGAACGAATTTTCTGCAAAAATCTTCCACGAAGAATTCATTTTTTTATAAGTAACGTTGCATCATTTCTTTTTTAACACTTCCAGAAATAATATAAGATTTGCAGTTCTGAATTAGAAATTACCGATCAAGCAATTTACAATATAATAATACGCGTCACTTGATTTTTTATACATTCATAGAAGTGAAATGCATATTTTACATTAAATACAGCGAACATTATTTACTTGTTGTATGTATGTATATATGTAATGATATACTATTAAATAAAAATGTTATTTATCGCTTTTAATATTCCTCTACTGTATACATTTATAATTATAATATTCCATAACGGTGGTCTATCGAGCATCTGTGTTCTCCATGTCGTGGTCTCATTATTTTCTTTGATCCGCTTTCACAATTTTATACTTCGCTTTTATATTTCATCAAGTTTTATATATATATATATATATATATTTCTCACACATGATCTGTACTATAAATTAAATTATGTCTTCTGTTATCAATTTATCATTCATATCATTTTTAGGTGATAAGTAGTTCTACTTATTTGCTGGAAGGGTACTGATATTGAAAATTTATATTTTATATAACTTGTCAAATGATAATTCTTATTATAATGAATGTTTGTAACGGTAATGGCCAGATAAGTTTTTAAAGAAAAAAAAGTTCATTGCTGCTCTACATTTCGGAGTACCATCATCAGTGCGCCCTTCTTTAGGAACTCTGCAAAATTTATTAGATGAAAGATACATTATTGTACAGTACAATAGTAAAGAAAAAGTGCATACATTTATAACAAATAAAATAAAATAAAAATTTTAAATTAAAGAAATTTGAATGACTATTAAAGTCAGAAAATTAAAAAAAAAAAAAAAATTCCAAGACGATTTGAAAAACCAAGATAATTTTTATATACGTATTTTAATTTTCTATTGGTTAAACAATAAATAAATAAATAGAAATGTATTATAATATTGTATTATAGATATTTAGCGTTTGCTGTATCAGTTTGCATCCTTCTTAAACCCTACTCACCAAGAATACTTTGTATCCTCTCTAACTAAACTATATTGCTAGTCACGTTCAATAATATTAATAATTCATTCACTGTACTTCCCACGGACGTCGTTGATGGATATATATATTCCACCATTACTCTATCAAATGTACTTAATATACTAAAGTTTTTTGTTGTTTTTATTTTTTTTATTTTTTAAGTTTATGGACTTCATTTTATTAAATTTAATAACTTTGTTTAGATTATTTAGTAAAGTAAAATACTAGTCAGTATGGTGTTTTATAATAAGAAGTTCTGTTCCACATATATATATATATACGTATAAGTCTTAATAAGTGAAAAAGAATATTCATAACAAAAATTAAATTTAGCAGTTTTTTTTTTTTGTTTTTTTTTTTAAATATAAATATAAAGTCTAATGAACATTGTAGGTCAAGTAATTGTAATTATTAGAATTTCCGCAAATAAACAATAAATCGATTTCACAATGAAATCATAAATATATTCTTGAAGTGAGTTTTCCGTATTGAAGAACTCAAGCGATTCATCATTTTCCATAAGAATTATTCTTATTATTATTAGCTTCACCAATTTTGATGTAAAATTATATACTTTGCAATTTACATTGTTTTCATGAGGGGTCTAGTAATCAAGCCAGCAATAACTCTGAAGAGAAGCCTATTGCAATAAGGCGAAAAGCTGGTTTACAATTAAGCCACGGAAGCCTTAAAGATCAGAAAATATTATTTATTTATTTATTTGTAATTAATACTTGCCTTGGCTGCTTTGAATACTCTTAATTGATTGTTTGTAATTCTTTTTATCGTGTATTTAGACATTTTCATGGTTCTTTGTCCTACAGTTGTTTCTTTTTGAAAATCTACAAATATTTCAACTGGGATTGCTAATTTTTTAGGAAGACATTTGTGCATACACATGATTTAGCAGGATTTTACCACCAATAAATTATTTTAATCAAATCGTTCATTACTAAACCATATTTTGAAATTTTTGCTTTTTACTTTCTTTTTCATCCTAGTAAGAGGGGGGAAGTATTGCGATCGTGTCAGATTTTCGAATTTTGAGTTCTCAGCGGAAATTATATGATTTGTGGTTTCCTGAATACGAAAACAATGTTTCTAGGATGTGTGTGTGTGTGTCAGTAAGCCACTTTTACAAGGCTATATTCCGTCTAGTTACTACCGCCGGCATCTGACACAAAATTTAGGACAAAATCCATCAACCGGAAATGTGACTTTCCGTTTTTGTTTTTTTTTTTAATTTTCTCAAAAATAGTTCCAACGATTTTCTTTTAAACTTCTTATACTATCTACATACATATATTCCCATCACTTTTATTTTAAACATTTATCCAGGAGAATTTTTTTTTTGTGTTTCTGGCGGAACAGTATTTTTTTTTATTTGTCTGTGGAGGGACCAAGCTCTATGCTATCCAAAACCCTTCTGGGCCCATATAGCTAAGTTTGGAGCCTTCTCAGTGCACTGCCGGCCTCCGAACAGTATTCTCTCGTTACAGACAACACTGTCCATCAGCGGGCAGTGCGCTGCAAGAGGCTTCCTAGAAAGAAAAAAATCTGAGGGCAGCTGCTGGACTGGTGGCGGAACAGTAACTATAAGCTTTCCTTCTAAAGGAACTTCATGTTTCAGTGCAATGTATTGTTCTGCCACCTACATTATTATTAGAAGTAAGTAAAGTAAAGCAATGCCTATTTTTTCAGGCTGGCTTAACGTCCAACTACCAAATTAGGTGTCGTGGACGGGGGCGGAAGCACCTACTTTACTGTTAACATTTCTTTGATACCAATATAAAAGTTTTGCAGTTATACGCAGGACTTGAACTCTGGGGTCTTCCCACTTTACAAGTCCATGCTCATAACCACTACACTAACATCCGCCCCTAATATTAGAAGTATTGATAGTATATTAAATTTAAATTATTATGTTGTTAGTTTGATTATAAAGAAGAACCAGATTTACAGCCAGAATCCTTTTTTTTATTATGTCCTTGATTGGAGATACATTCGTCGTAGCTATGTTTTTTACTTTTACGTTTCGGCACAATTCCGTGCCATTATCAAAAAGATTTGAAAAAAACATTATGTTATGTTACAAATGTCTGCAATGTGAAAACAAAAGACTTTTTTATACATTGTAATTAAGTATGCGTATTTTTAAATATATAACAAAAAATTTTAAAAACAAAGATATACAGAAAACAAATTATTATCCACAAATAATGCCTATAAATCATCAAGTACCATTTGTGGTGAGCATTATTTGTGGATAATAATTTGTTTTCTGTATATCTTTGTTTTTAAAAATTTTTGTTATATATTTAAATACGCATACTTAATTACTATGTATAAAAAAATGTCTTTTGTTTTCACATTGCAGACATTTGTAACATAACATAATGTTTTTTTCAAATCTTTTTGATAATGGCACGGAATTGTGCCGAAACATAAAAGTAAAAAACATAGCTACGACGAATGTATCTCCAATCAAGGATATAATAAAAAAAGGATTCTGGCTGTAAATCTGGTTCTTCTTTGTAATCCAACTAACAACATAATAATATTATTAAAATGCAGCCAAAAAATAAAAAAAATTGACTAACAATTTTAAAGAAATTAAATTTAAAGAAAATCGGTTAACCGGAAGTGCGTTTTACAGAGTAGGTTTTTGTATTTTGGGATTTTCTCGGAAACTACTATATAACTTGGAATACTAACTATACACATATAAAACTATCATTTTTAGTTGTTATATTTTTCTGCCAAAAATGTTTTTAGATTACGAATGAATATGAGACCTTAAAGTTCATTTGTTCATTATTGCCTATATTCTCTTCAATATAATCATTCTTTACCTGCCTCGGTTGGTAGGTTGGCACATCTCCCCACGCCCCTGTAAACATTAGGACAAAAGAACAAAATTTGAAATTTAAAGAAAAATGATCATTTCATGTATAATTGTATTAACAGTAGGAGTAAGAGAAGTAGTCGTCTGAGTTGTTAACATATCAGATTTTTTTTCTATTACGTAACAATACGAAACAGTTTTACCGTTTATTATGTAATCTATATCATTTTATTAAAAAAAATATATACCAAGTAGATATATTGCTACCATTTTAGAATATGGTTTGAAATTAGTCATAAAGACCATAAAATAAATATTATTTAAAAGAAAAAGTGAAAATCTCGGAAACATTACATAAAAAATTTTATGACACAGATTTAGTTAATTAATATCATTTTTACTAAATGTTTTTGCTTGTCTTCAATACACTACCCCTTCCCCTAAAACTCCTTTAAATAATTTTTTTCTGGAAAAAAGTTCCCAACAAAAGTCTCTGTACTGATAATAATTATTATATAATATATAATAGAATTATATAATGTTAATAATATAATTTTATTTGTTATCAAGGCAATGCCCTATGCAAAGGGTTCGGCCGAACACCAGTACATAAACATTTACAAATACTAATAGCACTAATACAAAAGTAAAAGCAAAATACAATAAATTAGATAATGCTATAAAAAATAAATAAATAAATAAATAACTCTTTATATTATTCGTTCAACAAAAATGATCTTAATTTTAGCAATTCAGCAAAATAATAAAATAAGTTTCTTATGTCTGTAAGATTTATAGAACGAAAAATTAAAGGAAATTCAAAATAATTATGTTAATTATAAATAGTGAAACCTCAATGGAATATACTTATATTTAGGCAGGAAAATAAAAGGTGAATTAAGTCTTCTAGTTCTTGTTTGTTAACAAATACTACCTATACCTAACTCTATGGGATTTAATTTTCTACATAATGCCCCATCAGTGGTTACTTTTAATAATAAACGCATCAATTAGTACAGGGGATGGAGTAACTATTACTCTCAGAAGCCTCTTGCATTGAAATACTTTGTATTTTAAATACAAGGACCGCCAAGTCTGGTATAATTTGTACTATAAGTTTCAATACTGCAACCAACCGTAAAGTATTACGTACTTCGGTTGGTTGCAGTATTGAAACTTATAGTACAAATTTTAATAATAAATTTTGAACTCAATCTTAATTGGGTCAATAACTTTGTGAATTTAAATGGTATATTACAAAACTCAAGTAAGACTGAGCTTGTTGATTTTAGCGTACAGTGCAGAATAAATTAGGCTAAAATTAGATCTATTTACACAATCAATCAATATCTTGCTTAAATCGACAACTCCTGCAGAATGTGAAAATATCATTTTTTTTTTTTATTTGTAAAATGCTCAAGATCTTTTAAGGTCTCTGTATTGAGATTTAGTATAACACATTTTTAATGAAATCCGAGTAAAGTTTTACTTCCGGTTGAGGAATTTTGTCAAGTAACTTCCTGTCGAATATCAAGGTGATATCCTACATGGAATTTCAAGTTTGAACAGTCTGTGAGTTTTCGTTTTTGACCGAGCTATGCTGCTGTTCATATACCCACAAAACCAGACACACATTTTCTAAAAACCAATTTTTTGTACTAAGAGAATCTGAAAATCGATTGTACTGAAAATCGAATGTATATATCCGATTAAAACTCGATATCGAAAATTTGACGCAATCGTAATACTTCTTCTAACAGCAACTAGGGAAAATAAAAATGATTAAAAAAATGCTTCACAACCAATCACCTTGTGAAGTTTTTGAGGTTTCGATCATTACTTGTTTATGACTGTATTTATTAGCAGTTTGTTTTGTGTAGACAATAACTGTTAGCGTTTGTTTTGCGATGAACATAATTAGTAAAAGCTGAAGAGATAACCCAAAATAAAATATTTCTATGATCTAAACAAATAATTATGCTTTTTGAAAAATTACTTTTAATTATAGTTGTTTTAACATATCTTTTTTTATTGTCCTATTTTAGATGGGCTGTCATCGCCAATGTCTGGTCTTTCTGTGGAAAACCAAGGGAACAACAACTTTCAAACAGATCTTAGACTTGTATCTCTGGAAAAACAACTCAATATTGAACTTAAGGTGAGCAGACATTCTATTTATTGATAATTTAAAAAATTGTAACTGTTATTGAGTGTAACAGAATATAATTATTGGTTAGTGACTTCGGCTGTAACTATTATAAGAACATCTTAATTTTATTTTTCTTAATCCAAAAATAAACAAACTGTAAAAGAAAATAGAAGTATTTGGAAAACCACGATTCAGAATTTTCAATAAGAAAAATTGTTCTATTTGCTAAACACAGAACCATTGAGATCTGACTTCTGTATTGTAAAACGATTTGTTTCTAACAAACAAGGAACGGTTCTAACAAACAATTATACTCGACTTTATTCTGTAATAAACAATTTTGCACTTTTGAAAAAAGTTGTGGAGATCTTCCTCCTTAAATAAAATGACTATTTTTTTTACTGAGTATTCTGTGGGTTTTTTGGGGGGAACAGCGACGTCGTTAAGCTTTTCTCTGAATACCACTTCAGTATAATGTATGCTTCTTTCACCTATATAGTATTAATATACATTGGAAGTAAGGCTAGAATTCTAATTTGAAGAAAGTCGGTTAACCGGTAGTACGACTTGACGATCAGCTTTTTGAGTGTTTCGGAAGTTTCTCATTATGAGTAAATTTTGTGTTTAAAGAAAAGTAGTCATTTTATTTATAATTGTAATAGTAGCATACGGAATCCTCACGCGTTGGTCTAGTGGCTAAGCACACTCGCCTTTCGTGCGAGAATTCAGGGTTCGATTCCCGTGAAAGCAAAGTCGGTGTTAACCGAGTATGTAATAAAAAGGTAGCGAAGGCCGGAACTAAGCGACGTGCTTACCACACGCCTCCCTATACGCCTCATCTGGCAAGCCTTGGCCCATAATGTGGGCTGCTGCGCCAAAGGGTTTAGGTTAATTAGTAGCATAAGAAAAAGTCGTTTTGAGTGTTTCACAACAGATTTTTTTAACTTAGATAAAGACCAATGAAGAATTTAAAGAGTTTAGAAAATGATGTCTTCACAAATAAAATTGTTTATTACAGAATAAAGTCTAGTATAATTGTTTGTTAGAACCGTTCCTTGAAGGTTCTAGAACGAATTGCATTTGTACTATGTAGGTTCAGATAAATTTTTGAAATATTTCGGTTATTAATATAGTAATCATATTATTTAAGTAACACATTTAGGATGTAGTTATATTTGTTAATTTAAACATTATTTTTGCAATAATTGTTATTTCATTAACTTAACTAACAGTTATAAATTTTTTACAGGTGAAACAGGGGGCAGAGAATATGTTGAAATCATTAGCAAATAGTGGCCATTCAAGAGATAAAAAATTAATGGGTGAAGCTCAACAAATGTTACAAGATTCTAAAGCTAAGATTGAATATCTGAAGATGAGAATACTTAAAGTGAGACAAGGAAGAGGTTCACTAAGAGCCGGAGGTGGTCATGATTCACAACATAATGGAGATATCAATGACAAAGGTTTTCTGTTATCTATTTTTACTTTTTTTTTTGGAGTTATTCGGAACCTCCATTTTTTATTTGAGATTTCGTAAAGATTTGATTTTTTTCTGATCAGAAACAGATTTTCAAACGAATGATCCAGTCGCGTCTCCTGGTATTCAAAGTTGGGCTTTATTAACCATCCTCCCATCAATATAAAGACTTAACTAACAGGTCTCTCCTATATATTTTAAAACACTGAAATAGGAGAGAAAATTTTAAATTTATGGTGTCTCTGAACGACTTGAACATCAAGAAAAGAAGCCCCTGGAATTACCATTTTGTATTTGTGTTAACCTAATAACTCAAAAATGAAAAATTACATGAAACTTGACGTTTTATTTAAGGACCTACCCACCAGAGGAACAGACACAAAGGTTTCAGTCTAAATATACCAACCGAAAAGTATTTTTAATGAAATCCCCCCCTCCCCCAAGTTTTCTCTATTTTTCTCGGAAAACATTCCCAACAATTTTCCTTAAGCTGTAAATTAAATGTAATGTATGTATTTAATCAGTTATGTATTTTAATTTTATTTGAAATATTTTTCTAGGATTTCTTTTTGTGCAATTCGGGAAGCAACCACTTTATTTAGGTTTCTCTTTCCAAGTTCCATTTCTGTAAAGAAGGAGTTACTCTTTTTGGGGGGCTGAAGTTGTTGCGTCCGATATTATTCTCACATACCCTCTGGTTATCCAACTAAACGGACAACATTAATCCCCAGCGCAGCCTAAGTTATTTTAAGAAGGGGGGAGACACTTTTTTTGAAAAATTTTTTTAGGTAAAATAGGTTTTAAGGTGTTTCGGGGGTTTTAAGGTGTTGCTAATTAAAGATATTTAATTTTATAAAAATAAAGAGCAAAGCTCCTTTTTGCAAAGAGTAAAAACATGGCATATTTTTTCTAAGAAGTCTAATACTAATTAATTCTTCTCGTCTTGGTTAATTAAGCAATAAACATGGAGTTTTAGTTAAAATTGAAAATAAATATAAAAAAGTTTATTACAAAAGTGTCATAGTCCATGGTTTTATGTAAAGGATGTTATAGGGTATCATTTTAATCGATTCAGATATATAAATTGCCAAATTAAGAAAAAATATAATTGAATTTTGAATTAGGAAATACATCTAATTAGGCTAAAGGTCTCATTATGGTAGTTATTTGTTTATCTTCCATTTGTGATTCATTTGATAATGATTACATATCTAATATGAGTCAATTCTTGTAGGGTTTTTTTTTTTTTACATGACTGTATACAATTATTGAAAAGGAATTAATATGATTAATATTTTGTTCTATTATTGTTTTCTTTATAAATTAATAATATAATTATTACCCACGATAATAATATGGTAAGATCAACTATTATTAGAATTTATCGTTAGAAACTGTCGTTTATGTTTATGGTTAGAAACTATTTATTGACTTTCATCTGCATCAGGTTTTGGCTCGCTCGCATTCACTTGATCTTCATAGACATGTCTTGTAGCATTGACTCAAGGATCAGATAAATCGTGATGTATTAATTATAATTTATACGAAAACAAAATTTCTTGCTATATGTCGAAGTTAGAATAGCAATAAGATACCTTTTTTAAAATGTAGATGTAGGTATTTTCTGTATTTTGAAATAGAACAATTAATATTAAAAATGTATATTTCTCTTAGGTTTTATAATAAAGAAACATTGTCCATTTCTCAAACGTTTATACACAGTAAAACGATGAATATCAAAAGCATCTAACTATTCTATAGTAGTTGATTTTCGTATTCAAGATTCTCAAGAAGATAAAATTATCGACCATTGTTTTAGGAGTGGGAACAATGATCTGAACTTTTTCATAAACATTAATGAAATTAATCATACGTCCCCTCAATGTTACCGCTTTCGTTGGGCGTAAGAAGTAGCAAAACAAACTCATGAATCTGGTCTCGTCCATTGGTTTACATGTCAATTGGTCTATAGGCAGACCAGATACGTATGAACCTCATGCAAGTGCTCGCTGGCGTGTCTAAGTACGGCTTGACAATGGCAGTAGCCATCAGTTAAAGACAGTAATAATTTCTACTGTGTTCACACTAAAAAATTGAAAAATTGTAAGGATATTGGACCTTATCCCATTACTGTCATGGGTAATAATTATATTATAAATGTACGAAGAAAACACAAATATAACAGAATAAAATATATAATGACTAAAATTGTACATCATAGCTTGTCTTTCCAGGAAACATCATAGCTTGTCTATATTAGACAAGAGTATAATATAGATCCAGACCCATAGAGGACATTTTTGAATAGTTAGATGCTGAAGGTTTCTTTATATTCAACTCTCATAATTTCACTCTTCTGATTAAGAGAATGTATGTTACCTGAAAATAAAAAAACTGAAATAAGAAAAAAATAAAGTATTTTCAAAACTGTACCGAAATATCATTTCTGGTTCACTATGATCTACAACATTTAGTAATTTGGCACATATATCTTGCAGTAATTAAAGAATTATTTTTTCATAATTTCCTGTTTAAAAGGAAAATACAATTAAGAGTGATGCCGTAATACAGTATGTAATGCCTCATACTTATGGGAAAAAAAAATCTAGTCTGGAACAATTACACGACTTTCTTTTAATGTAATTTATAGTTATATGAAATGAACAAATTTTTTTACGCTTCAATCATTTCTCCTAATATAAATGTAGAGGCACTAATTAAGAGGGGGACATTTATCTCACTGGCAGGTAGACACAGTGATTACATTGTAGTCCAGATGGGAGCGCCAATAACATGGAACCAAACCCTTAACTATAACATTTGTAACTTACATTATTTTATCCGTCGTAGCATAAAATAATGCGGTGTAGATTTATTCCTGACCGGTTTCGGATATTCATCCATCGTCAGAGCAAATTCACCAAGTTTGTGTAGAGAGTTCACTTCAAATAAATGTTTCTGTAGACTCACACTTGTTGGTTGTATGTATGTGGGAAGGTTATAAGGTTATGTTACCACATACCTATAAACTTCCCACATACATACAACCAACAAGTGTGAGTCTACAGAAACATTTAGTTGAAGTGAACTCTCTACACAAACTTGGTGAATTTGCTCTGACGATGGATGAATATCCGAAACCGGTCAGGAATAAATCTAATATGCATGCTACGACGGATAAAATAATGGATGTTATCCAGCATTGCGGACCCAGCCACATTTTCAACATTTGTAACTTACTTGTCACGCGTAGAACTACCTACAATCAATTTTTTCGGAACATTGTTCCAAATAAAAGTAATAGGTTTATTAACAAGTTTAAAGGAAAACATTGTAGTCATTTTTCGAGAAAGTTCCAAAAAAACTGGAAAAGCTTTTCAGTAAAGACGCATTTCCTGTTGATGGATTTTGCCCGAAACCAGATGTAGTGGTAGTATTGTACCTAAAAACATAGTCTCAGATTTGAGCTTACTGTGATTTTTTGTTTTTGATATATTTTGATAAATTTAGAAATGTATTTTCGGGAAAAGAATCAATTTTTGATAGTTTGACTAGGAGCCAGAGAAAGTAATAATTTCTAAAATTAATTACAGCATCGTTACTTATCATTTCGATATTTTTTAACCTTTTGTTAGACTAGAATATTCTTTCACGAATTTAGAGAATAAACTGGCTAAAACAGTTTTTAAAGTGAACTTTTATATATAGCTTTGTTTAAATCTTTTTACATTTGAATAATTATGCCGTTATAGATAATGTTCCCTTGTTTTTTCAATTAATTTAGGTAAACTTCTGATTAATATGTATATCTATTATTACAGATCAATTAGGGAGGCAATTGGAACCGCCAGGCTTGGAGGACAGGGTGGAAGAGCTTAGACATAGATTGAGGATAGAAGCTGCCGTAGTTGAAGGTGCTAAGAATGTAATTAGATCTCTACAGAGTTCAAAAGCTGCTGATAAGAAGGCTTTGCAGGAGGTAAATATTCTCCATATAACTTTCTTCATATTAAAAAAAAAATTGCTTTTTAACTAAATCTATAACTTATAAAACAACCAGTATTTTATTATTGTTGAAGACTGATTTTTCTTATCTCAAATAAAATTCATTTGAATTTTATTTAATTAAATTAACAACGGCCAAATATAACTGTTGTTTATATTTGAATTTTCTTTTATAATTATCATCTTTCCTTCTTTCACTTTAAACTGCAACAAATTGTTGAGAGGGAGGATTCAATTGGTGTCTAATGATCTGTTATTATACTTTTTAAGAAACGTGGCTTTCCTGGCAAAAAGTATTTTAAACATTGAAAATTTGAAAAGATGCTGCTTCAGGTGATTTATCTGAGTTTGTATAGTAAAACCTCTTTTTCTATTAAGCTACAGCTTTTCATTTTTGAGGGATTTTTGTAAACAAGAGACTTGCTGGAAACAAAGACACGTGACTGGCTATTGTATAAAATCTGAGATTTTTTTCTTTGTAAAAGAGGTTCTGATTGACAACATACAACAGCCCTACATATTGTTGAAGATTGATCTAAACATCACCACTTTAACTAATAACAGCATAACTCTAACAATAATTAGCTAGCGAAGATTGTATATTTCATTGGATTTCTCTGATAGAGTTTGGAGTAACCCATTTAGAAAATATATTATATATATATCATTCATATAACAACCATATTAAAAAGAAGAAACATCTCTTGAGCCGAAGGTCCTTCTAAACGTTTTGCTTTTTGGTGATAGTATTTGAAGTACCTTTTCCATTCACAGAACGTACTACATCAAACAAATTTACTAAATAAACAAAAATTAAAAGTTCTTCATTATAACTAAATTTTTTAAATTCTTATAATCAAAATTGAATCCTTTATATAGGTTAAATTACATTAAAAACAAAAAGAAAAATTTCGTTGCTTTTTTTTGTGCGAAGATCATGTTTTTATGTTCATATGTTTATATATTATTCGATATGGGGAGGGACCAAACCCTTTACTATTATGTTAATAATAAACTCTGAGTGAATTAATTTTTGTTTTTTCACTTTATTGCTTTTCTGCTAAATAAATAGATTTGAGTTGCAGCCTCACAATATTCTCAGAATAATAGAAAACATTTAAAATTGAGGTTTACTTCAGTGTTTATATATCAAATATCACTTTTCAATTTATAAAAAAATTTTTTTGAAAATGATTCGTGTCAAAGTCATGATCCTATATTCAGTTTTTTCTGATTATTTTCTCCCTCATTTGGTCAGGTTCTCTCCTTCAAAATATATTCTCTCCTATAAAAAAAATTCTGTCTTCTTTGGAATATTATTTATTCTTTTCATATGGTTTTGTAGTCATTCTAGATTTTGAAATAACTATAAATTAATAATTTCTTTAGTATATCGTACAGTTCATTTAACTATATAATATTCTGGTCTTGCAGAAAATTTTTATTTGTTTTAATAATTGACTTTCATTGCCACTTTATTTTGAATTAACGTATTGTTGTTTTAATTGAATTAAGATTACATATATTCCCTATATAAAATTTAAATATAACTATTTGGTTGGTAACTCACTCAATTTTTACATATAACAGGAACTTCTAATTCAATCTTTATATCTACAGATAATATTGTGGAGAATACTTTTCTTTCTGAAATAATTCTGATTTAAATAAAGTTTAGTTACTTTAGTGTACATTTTTATAAAATACAGTTTATGAAATTATGTTAATGCTTAATTTATCTTTTCACAGAAGATTCAGTAGTAATTAAGTTCTACCTCCATCGTTGTTCAAAGAAATTATAGTAACATGGTAATATTGGTACATTTGAGGATTTAAGTTATACGGAGTTTGTTTAATTACGAAAATGCTTTATCTTTCTTCAGTCAGTCTATCTGTCGAATTTATTTCATATACGAGGTGTGTAAATTAAGTAATGAGACTGATTTTCTAGTGTTCGATCTGGCAACACTAGAGACGCGGCGCATGCGTGGTAGGGCAAGTAAACATCTGATACACGTCCAGTGCAAATTTGAAAATGCTAGAGTTGTTGCACTGTCCGTAGTGACTTTTTTTGTGGGCAAGGTTTTTTCAGTGCGTTTTAAAAATGAGTGACATCAATTACGAGCAACGTTGTGCTATTAGGTTTTGCTTCAGACTTGGGCACAGTGCAACGGAAACGTTTGAAAAACTGTGCCAGGCCTATGGAGACAATGTTTTATCGAGAGCACAGGTTTTTAGGTGGTTTAAGTCGTTTGCAGAAGGAAGGGAACAATTGAAGACGAGCCTCGCAGCGGAAGGCCTTCATCTTCAAGAACCGACGAAAAGTTGGCAGAATCCGCGATCTCATGCGTTCAGATCGTCGTTTGACCGAGAAGTTCTTGAGAGACTACGAAAAAGAGTCATGCGTGTGAGACCAAACATCAAAAACAAGTGAGTGTTGCATCACGACAATGCTCCGTGTCACACCGCGATTTCTATTAATGAGTATTTGGCCAGTAATAACATTCCTGTGGCTCCTCAGCCTCCTTATTCACCCGATTTGAGTCCATGTGACTTTTTTTTGTTCCCTAAATTGAAAAATCACCTCAAGGGACATCATTTTGGAACATTGGAGAATATTCAAACAGCCGTAACCGACCAACTGAAGTCTATTCCAGTATCCGAGTTCCAGCACTGCAATGACGAATGGAAGAATCGTCTTCAACGTTGTGTCGCTTCCCAAGGTAGTTACTTTGAAGGGGACAATGTTGAATTGTAATTTTATTTGAATAAAAAAAAGATAAAAAATCAGTCTCATTACTTAATTTGCACACCTCGTATGTAATCTTCGAAATTAATGAACGGATTTTAATGCGCTTTTACAAACACTTGCAGTAAGTAACCTTTCACGCGAAATTTAGTATCTAACGCCGATAATATTGAACCAGCATCTTGAAAAAAGTGGGTAGTTACACCTAGTAGAGGACCTGATAATGATGACCAGAATTAAATGGCAGTGGGAATCCACGGCTTGCTTACCATCCAGTATTATAGTAAAAATGTGTTGTTGTTGCGCCAAATATTTTCTTTGTCAGGTAGTTAACAATTTTTCGGGGAAATAATTGAATTGTTATGGCCGATCATAATGTTCATAATTTTTTAATTAAATTAATAAAAAAAAAATAGCAGACGAGTTTTTTCTCCCAAAGGAAAAACCCTACTTTACGTTAAATAGAAATTTAAAAAATTGGTGTCATGCGAGTGACCATATGAGGGAAGTATATATATAATCCTAGAATCAACATTGTATCTTGCCGTTTTTATACCTTTTATTTTATTATTAGCTTTTATTTCTTCACGAATCTTCCCTTTCAAGACCTTCATATGATCTCAGTTTGGATTATAGTTTCAAAATCTATCTGCTTTAAACCATGCGTTGGATCACCGTCTGTAAACAAAATTATTTTGGGAACAGATTTAATTTTTAGCTGGTCTTGGGATTTAATAAATTTTAAGATTATATTTTATTTATACTTTCTACGAAATATTGAACATCTTTTATGTATAAACAAGTTTTGTATGTAATTTAACAAAAAAAAAAAAAATATATCATAAAATATTTCTTAGACAACTTTTTATAATGATTACTACGAATAAATTTTATTCTTTTGTCGATAACTGCTTACATTTATCTAACTGAAGATTTACATTTAGCTAGCCAACTAAAAACAAATGTTTATTTATTGGATTATGTAATAGGTAAAAATTCGAAATTATGAATAAATTTTTTTCTTCCGCCATATCCTTTTCAGTTTTAGGTATCCAAATTTTTATTCATTGCAATTCTTATTCATTTAAGCATTTTTTGTTTTTATTGGAAATTAGAAGTTTTCAGTAATATTTCTTCCATTACAGTTGGAATATCTTCTAAATTTAGATTTTCTAAATATTTTCAAAATCTTTTAAAAACTTTAAATTTCTGTTCTTTCTCATTTGATTATGAGTGGGTTCTTGTGTTGTTGTGGTGAATGGCCCAGCTGGTGTATAGAGGCGGGGACTGTTCGGAATGCTGTGGGGAGCTATGGCGACTGAGCGATACAGAAATAGATGCAATAGTTGGAGTACTGCCCAAACAAATCCCGGGTCAGTTCACTTTCGGGGGGATTTCCCACTGTTTCTATTTCCCAAAGTAATTACATTAAAAACTTTTACTCAACCTGATTGAATCTTATTTATATGCACGAGATACATATGATCCAAAGTTTTATTAAAAAAAAAAAAATGATAGTGTGCAATGTGTAATTATTAAATTAAATATGAATGATAATTAGAATTACTTCCAATAGAAATTTCTATTTGTAGATAGTTATTTTTGTTAATAACACATATATTCATCTACACCAGACATTAGTAGAAAATAAATTTGTATGTTTAATTTATTATTTAAAGACTTTAGTGAGTATTTATTGAGTGTTATTGTCATATCTGAATCCCGTCGTGTTTTGTGAAAGTTGTGATACATATGTTATCGTATTTTTGTGAAATGCATTATATTTTGTAACATTCACATTTGAGGTATAAATCTTTTCATATGGCAAAGGTTTGGAATCTAAATCATAAGTTTATTTCCTTTTCTTCATATTTTCTACTAAATAACTATTTTAATATTTTTTAAAAATAAATTTGTTTGAAATAACGCTGTAAATAAAGTATTCAAATTTAATATTCAAAATGAAGAATATTTACTATTTAATTGTAATTAAACAAAACTGTGTTATTGTATAACTGTTGGCATAGTGGGAGGGGACATAGTTGCAGGGCATTATTCGTTGTAGATGGCAGCCCTGAGAAGAGGCCAGTCTCCCTTAGTTCGGTGCTGCCAGATCAGCTTAGATATTGGCTCATTCTTTGTTTTCTCATTATTTAGGTTATTTGGAATATTGGATATTATTTTTTAAACTTAATTAGTGGCAACAAGTGTTACTTAGTGAGAGACGTAATGGTTGCAGGATATGTGTGTAGTGTATAGTCTAGACTTTGATGAAAATGTCTAGTGGTAAAGAATGGCCTTGTGGAGGAGCAGCAAGCGGTGGCAATGCAGCAGCAGGAAATGCACCACCTGTAGAAGAATGGTCAGTGCATGCCCAGCTTACTTTTACGCCCCAAGCTGGAAACATAGTGCTTACAACACATGATGGATCAAGTCAGCAACATCAGCACAGATGTACAGCCGATTCAGGTTATAGCAGCGAAAGAGTTATGAGTCCTAGAAGTTGTATAAGTGGTAATGTGGGTCCTGGAACAGCTTTAACAGGTACTCGGGCTACCTGTTCTGTAACAGTGGCTGGACATCATACAGTTACATTGACTTGCGCCGAAGTTCCTTTCGATTCATCACCATTAGCTGTTCCACCTCAGGCGCCTCCAGTTTTACAACAGCATGTGTGTCAACACCAACAAGATGCATCAAAGCCTCCACCAGGACCACCTCCAGGATATCAGCCTCAATTTCACCATCATCCACCAACTCATACTTCCGTTCAACCACCTAGGCAGACACCCCCACCTCCTCCTCCTCCTCCTGCTAACATTCCTGCTTATCGAGATGCTGCTTCTCAAACATCGACCACTCAAGTTCCGCAAGTGGTACAAACACAGTTAAATAAACCAAAAGTAAGTAGTTTCAATAATTTTATTTATTGCATAATATATTTGGTACCAAAAAAATATAACCACATTGCGCCGGCCATTTTTTGTTCTCGTATATTGGGGGAAATAATCAGCAATGTTGTTGCAATTGTTGCAATAGTATGTTATAAATTTAGGTCTAAAACTAGTAAAAGTCATCATCGTTTTGCCTCTTATCTTCATAATTAATATTTCTTACTTTTCATTTATTTAAATATTTAGATATATATATATATATTAAATTTGATAGATATTATTTTGTAGTATATTTATTCACATAAAAAAATTATATCATTGAACATATATTGTGTAAATATTTTCATTGTATCTCTTTTTTTTTTTTTAATGTTGTATGTCCTTTCCTTAATGCAAAACTTTTTGTATCATTACAGACGGGAGCACTTTACAAGATGTAGGCCACTTTCTATGTAGAAATATTACTAAGAGCTTCACCTTTCTAAATTTAAGAATTTCTAATGTTATCCAAAACTGTAATTTTATTACTTTACCAAAATGCGAGATTTGTTGCCTTAAACTTCAAGTCATGGTACCATAAACTTCAATTGTGGTAGTTTAAAATATTGGTACACATATTATAACATTTCTCGAGACAAATTAAATGTTATCTTAGTGATTATTAAACGTTTTTTCCTTCATTAAACATTTTCTCTATCAAATTAAAAGAAAGTTTAGCTTGAAAAATAGAATAAATTAGTATTTTTGTATAGATATAATCTACTGTTGCATTCAGTTGTATTTTTGATTAAATTTTAAAAAATTGTGATTGGCTAAAAAATATACGTTTAAAAAATATGCAATAAGTAGTTTTTCATCTCAGGAAAATTTTAATTTAACTAAAAGTTTAGTTTTCTGCAATTTTTTTTAATTCATTAATCTTAAGTTTATATTATGGTTTGACATAATTTGTAACTGTTATTACAAAATCATGCATAGAAACTGATTAACTAGTCATTAACCTGTGGGAATGTTTGATTTCATTCATAGTTAAAAATGTGGTTATATAAGGTGCCAGACTTTTTAAATAGAATGAGCTTTGAATCATAAATTGTCTTCCTATTACAGAGCAGCAGACCATTGGTGAGATCACCTGCAAGAGTGAAGGCCCGGTCTCCTATAGCTAACAAATCTACTGCAAGTAGTAGTGACGGTAAGAAACAACCAAGAACGGTCCATATAGATGTATATTGTACCGGTTCTGAATCAAATGGCAGTACATCATCAGAAGAAGAAACTACATCAACTCCACAGACAGTTTTTGAAAGTAGTAAAGCTAGAATAGTGCATACTAGGGCAAATAGTGATTCATTACCTCATGCGTTAATGAAACAAAAACGGCGAGTATTAAGCAATAGTACGATTGATGGTAGCACATTAGGTGCTACTGGGGGTAGTGGTTCTACAATAAGTACTTCATATCCTTCACCTAGAAGTTCTTTAGTTTCACATAGAAGTCTAGCTAGTGGAAGTACTGTTTCTTCTTTGCAGACGACAACTACCAATCATTCTTCAACAGCCACTTCATGGAAAGATACTGATTTGGAATCTACACGTAGCTTGTTGAAATGTGATAGTTTTGATTATGAAAATTCTTTTGACAAGTTACGAATTCGAGAGAAAGAAAAACTATGGGCTGGTCCTGCTCCTAGATCAAAACAAGTAAATATATCTAAAGATGGTGGTGATGATGATGATGACGATGATGATTCAAGTAGTTCTTCCTCAGACGATAGTGAAGAAGGTCTTGCATGGAGTTTTGGCCACGAAGAAGTTTCAAAACAGAGTAATATTCGAAGAGAGAATACTGTGCGTAGAACATCAAATACTACGGACAGTCTAATAAAACTACCTCCACCAATAAAAAAGTCTGGTTCCTTATCTGATTCTGAAGCTTCCACTTCCTTAAGGTATAAAAGAGAATCGGCTAGAAAGATGCCATATTCACCACCATCCATATTTGAACATAATATAAAAGCGGCTAGATTTGGTCCAACAGTTGGTTCATTAAGAAGACCTGGTCATCATATTGGTCCATCGAAAAATCCTGATTGCTCATGCGATACATGCAAATACTACTTCGAACATGTTTGCTATAGAAATAGAACCAGGTCATTAGGTGATAGACCTCTTGAAAGTTAATTATAATAGATTATGCTCAATATTCACTTAAATTTAAAAAAATAAATCTCAAACTAATGTCGAGAGATTTTTTTAACAAGGACTTTTAACCAATAAAGATTTGTTTTCTCCAGAGAAAACATGATAATTAGCGGCGAATATTTCATCAGACTCTTCTGATTATGCAGTTCGTCAGGTCTTGAAAAATTGTAAAAAACTGACTCAGGAATTCATTAAAACAGAGTCCTTTATTTGGCAGGAGTGATTGTTTGAAACATTGTAACCTTAAAGTTCCTGTAAAACATTACTTTTACTATGAAATGTAAACTTGAATGTTTCATTGTTTATATTTAAAATATATTGTCTACAGGTCTCCATACTAGAACGAAGTGTGGAGTTTGTAAGTCATATAGAATGATATTTATTCCTCTTCGTGACTTAAAATATCAGCAATTTGGTTTAAAACTGCTCAATAAACATTTAAATTTAATTAATACTTTTGTATGCGCTTAGCTTTTTCATTTATTAATGATTTTAATTTATTTTTTTTTATTAATAATTTCCATTGTGATTCCTAATGAAGTTATTATTTTGGAAAGGAAACAAAACTTTTAAATATTAAGACAAATTGTAGCTTAGAAATAGCCTCATTATCAAAAGTATAACAGAATCTTTATTATGTTTGGACTTTGAATCCATTTCAATTAAAATATTGTGTTATTCGATAAAGTTAACTTATTATGTATATTTTATTTTTCATAGCACTTGTTCCATAAATGTCAGATCTTTTATATTTTTTACAATCATTTTATTATTTTAATAATGTAGATAAAAATAAAAAAAAAATGATGGCAAATGCGATTTATTTGAATGATTATCACATAAGAAATTATGTGTGGTGAAATGTTTTTGCTTTCTATTCTAATTCATAATTAACTTTTTAGTAATTATTTTTATTACAAAAAATTGAATAAACAAATATGTACAGTGTAATTTTTATAGTATAGACATAATGGTAGTGTTTCTTGTATAGCTAATTAAGACTGCTTCATAAAGTGTCCATAACTCAGTTAATTATAAAGACAAAGTTCCTTTTACCCTTATTATTATTATTACTTTTATTATGATGATGATTATTATTAATTGTTGTAAAAACGCATTTGCGAATAAAATTGTTATTAGATTTGTTGAATTTTATTTTAAAGTGACTTTTTCATTTTTTTTTTTAGTTTTCCACATTTTCAGTAAACGATAAAAAAGTAAAAATTATTGATAAATTAGACATTATGAATTATTTTTTTTTATATATATTAATGTGATAACATTTTTATATTTAACTTAAGAGTACCAAATTGTAAGAATATTTGAAAAAAAATTTATTCATCATAATATAGTAACACAATAGAATAGAAGTTTAGCAAGAAACATTTCTTAACAAAATTACAATCAAAAAAAGTTTTACTTATAGACAAGGATTTCATTTTCTTTCTTTTTTTTTATTATCTCTCTTTCTTTTGGTTATTTGCCAAGTGTTGTTATTAAGTTGTGTATGCATTCCTTTGCCAATGGCGTAACCCCCTCTCAAATAGAGATAACTTTAAGGGAAAACTACAGTCTACTGAATCTATTTTTTAACAATAAATCTCTCCATTGAGATAGAAATTAATAATAATAATTGGATATGTAATGTACACTACTTCGTTTTTTTTTTCTTCTAAAGCTTTCTATATCCTTTCTGAAAAATGTAATGAAATTACCGATAATAATCATATGCAGATATTAAAGAAAAGGCTTTTCTATACATATTAGGCATGAATATTTTTTCTAAAGAAGAAATATAAACAATTCTTGTAGGTAAAAAAATAATGTATTGCCAAAATTTAAGCCTTTCGCGCCTTTTATATTTTTGAAAACGTTAAATGGTTTAAGAAGCTACTAATTCAGCTCTAGAGTTTGAGAAAACTTTCATGATTTTTGATCAAACTATAAAGTTTAGTATATCTGTTTTTTTTCTGGCTGCGTCCAACTTACTCATCAGTTTTCCATGCACTTCGTCAGAACAGTACACAATACACCCAAACTGCATGCACTCTACTCTTTACAGACAACAACAAACACAGTACACAAACTAGGATCTCCGTCCCTAGTTAATTGGCGTAGAGAAGGAAGGGATTAGCTCAGTGGTAGCACGCTAGACTAGCAACGCGGAGGTCCCAGGTTCGAATCCATGAATCCAGATTTCTCTTCCTAGGAGGTTTTACAACTCACTGTCCGGTGATGGGCAATGTTGTCTGTAGCTAGAGAACACTGCTTGGAGGCCGGCATTGCACTGAGAAGCCTCAGAGGAGCACATAAATCTTTCAGGTCGCAGTGCAATAATCCCTTACAACAATCTACATCTACTAATCAGTTTCCTTTTCGATATGTTATTATAAAATTTGTAAAAAATTAAAAAAGAAAAAGGATGAATTTGCAATATTCATTCCCTGATGCCTTTTTCTTTCTGTTACGTTTTAATAACAAAAGAGTAATCTGATATTTTATCCGTCGTACCATGCATATTCCATTTGTTACCCATTCACATATTCTAACAATAAAAGTTATTGTTGCATTCATGTTAGATTTTCTAAATTGGTTTCCGCCATACTACTTGTGTTTGAGTTGCTCTGAGTGGAAATGATTTTTTTTTTTTTTTTTATTATAAACTTTATAACTCAAAGGTAATATGAAAAATCGAATGAAGTTCATATTTGACACAAAGTTTCAGTTTAGACAAGTTGGTTTCGGACGAAATCCGTCAACCAAAAGTGCAGCTTTAATGTTTTTGGTTTTTAAGTTATATAAGATTTTATTGAAAACATTGACTAGGATTTTCTTCAACTTTGAATACTTTATAGTGTAGTATAAAGCCCCCTAAATCCATTTAACACTTTATCATTTAACTACCTGGCCCTCACTCCAAACTGGAATTTTCTTAATTGATTTCAGTTTTCTGAGGACCTCCTCCATCTTCCTTCTATAACCATAACTTTTTGCCACATATCAAGCTCTTTATTGCATTTAATTGTACAATTACCAATTTTGAGGCACACTCTTTCGCAACTTTTGCCTTTCACTCAGTAACAAGTAGGACAAGCAACAGGTTATTTTCAAAGAATGTTTAAAATTTCACATTCTAATGAACCAAAATTATGATTTCTGATGATAATTTTTTTTTTTAACGAAACTTTAAAAGAAATTTATGAGAGTAAAAACTACATTAAATGTTACAAATGTTATTTTAGTTAATGAACATTGATTTAGGCAAAGATTTTTTTTTTTTTTTTACTTAGGTGCCTTTTACAAGACGCCTAATTGTAAAAGTTGTATTGATGTAATATTTAACGTGGTGAAACTAAAAATAATACGATGCTACAAAATATGGCAGTAAATTATTGTAGTAACATAAAGAAACTTTCGGCCTTAATGTAACTATAAATACACTTCTTTTTTTAAAAATTTAATATTTTTTAGAGATTAAAAAAAACTAAATTTTTTGGTAATGAACTATAATTTTAGTAATATTAAAGTATTTTTGGGAAATATGAACTAGTTACAAAGGAAAAGCAAATTTATCCTCTTTTTTTTCTGTTTGTTTATGTTGCTCTTTCTTCCCAAAGATCTTAATATTTTTGGTACTTTAGGTTAAAATGGATTTTTCTTAATTATGTTTTTATTTGTAAACAAACTTTTTAAAATTAATTAGAAAGTAATCATTAATTTTGAAGGCCCAGACATCATTGTACGAGTCTTCACTGAAGTTAGATCTACTTCGTAAATCCTTAGAGCTGCGACGACAGGAGTTACCTCCTGATTCCACTACTGCTGCCCAGTTGAAACACGAACTAGAAAGTGTACAAGCAGCTAGTCCTGTTGCATCAGTAACTTACACTAGTTTGCAACCTTTCAGCAGGGAACAGAGTGGAGGCAGTAGGGGACCTTTGTTAGTTGGTGCCAGCCAATCTGTACATCAACATCATTATCATTTAGGTGCACCAATTGGTAGAACCACCGCTGCTCAAGTTACTGGAAAGTTAGAAGTTAGGTTAGTTTCCGAAATAATAACTTTATTTTTTTTAAATAAAATAAAAATAGCTTTTAGTATTTATGTTATATCTGTTGAATATTATTTAATTTATAGATGAATTTTCAGGCTTATGGGATGTCAGGATCTTTTGGAAGAAGTTCCTGGCAGGTCAAGAAGGGAAAAAGATTCGTCATCAGGTCCTGGACAGGATCTCCGTTCTTTCGTTAAAGGAGTCACTGGGCGTAGTTCCAGCAAATCGTATAGTGTCAAAGATGAAATTAGTAGTAAGTTACTCTGTCCTAGCAAAAAACAATAGTATATAGTTGACCTTATAGATTCGTCTTTTTGTAAACGTTTGTTTATATTCAGATGAAATTATGGCGGTAATCAAATTGGACAATCAGACAGTTGCCCAAACCAGTTGGAGACCTTGCTCACAGCAAGCTTGGGATCAAAGGTTTGAAAAATGTTTATTTTTTATTTACTTAAAGATCTTCTAATGGCACATTGGAGAAAATTCGCTTCCTTCTGGCATAGATTACATTGGCTTCTGATTCAGGCACGCTGAAATCAATCAATCTTAGAGACTTGTAAAGAGTTGTTAATTCTCTATTCGAACTTGAATGCATTGCACTGATCATAAAGTCAGAAGCATGCTACGCCGGATAAAATCCCAAATGTTATCCAGTATTGCGGACCCAACCACATATTCAACATCACTTTTAATTTTAAGCTTTCATTTAATATTGCATTTAATAGAATAATAGTCAAATTATTGCTACAAGCCCAAGGCGCTCAGAGAGTCAAGAACCGAAAATTTATGTTCTAGTCCTTTAGCCATGTGGAATTATGAATCATAAAATATTTATTTCATTCCGTACCTGTCTAAATATGAAATACTTTCCAATGCAGTGGATGTTTTAGAATTTAAATATAAATTTGTTCTAGGTGCTACTATATTTTTCTAGATTTTAATTAATTTTAAAGTCCTTTAACGAGAATCTGATACAATTCTTCTAAGATTTGACTCAATCCCGGACCTCTCCTTGATAATTCGTGAGGAAGGACACCAAAGGAGTACAAATATCGAAAATTATTCTTTTCTACTGTTAAAAAGTTTTTTCTTTGGCCCCTGCCAAACATGTTTTACTTGAATCTTTAACAACGGTCAAACTTGACAGTTATTTATATGGTTTGTTTTCTTTAGGTTTTCAATAGAACTAGATAAATCCCGTGAACTAGAAATAGGAGTATTTTGGAGAGATTGGAGGTCGCTATGTGCTGTCAAGTTCCTGCGATTGGAAGAATTTATAGATGACATACGACATGGTATGGCTTTACAATTGGAACCGCAAGGGTTGCTATTTGCTGAGGTGAGTAGTAAAAATTACTTGAAATTGTTCGGATTCTGTGGTAATACTTGAATATACATGTTAAATTTGAATTCATCATAACACATGCTTTACATCCATGAATCTTAAGTTTCAAACTAATTTTTCAATTAATAAACATTTATTTTTCAGATAAAGTTCCTTAATCCAATGATATCGCGTAAGCCGAAGTTACAAAGGCAGAGGAAGATTTTCAAACAGCAAGTAAAGAATTTCCCAAGAGCTAATCAGATGAACATCAATGTTGCGACATGGGGTCGCCTTTTGAAGAGATCATCTCCCTCGATACAAGCCACTAGAGCACAGTCGGAGAGTCCTCCATCTTCAGGTACTTTTTTTATTATTGTTGAAACCTTAACCGGAAAAAACTTCTGACAGAATCTTTATCCTAAAACTGAACTAATTCAATTACACCTTTGGCGCAGTACATCACAAAAAGGGCCGGAACCTGCCAGGGGAAAGGTTTGGAAGGGGATGTTTGAAGGTGAAGGATGCTGCCGCGGTTTCCTTCGCAGTGTAGTTCTGGCCTTCGCTACTAACTTAACTCCACATTTTTTCTCAAGATGCTGGAATTACTTCGTTGATCCTAAAACCCCCTTGGGAATCGAACCCTGATTAAATTGATTGATTTGTCATTAGGCTACTTGTGAGAGGTTGGGTTATCTTGATTTTTATTAAATAAAGTTTTATACAATTCAGTTAGAATTTTTGCTTGGAAATATGGAAATACTGTTGGATTTAGAAGTGTGGTAAACACTGATCCAGGTTATTGCCGGCTTGATCGGTTTTTGTGATAGAAATAAATAAAAATGATCTCTTTCTAAGACATTAAATTAGTTTATGTTGGATAGTGTGGAAATATTGAATTTTCAAACATTAGCTTGAAATTAGAAGAGAAAAGTAAATTGCATTGGAAAAACAAAAAGAAATTATAATAATCATAAATATACGTCGAAAACCCAAAATATATGAGCTGTTAGTAGGATGCTTCGTGGGAAGATCGGAAATTTTATGCCTAATCGTGGAACGATATGAACCGGGAAAACATCCAATAGCGATACATATATCCTAATATTTTGACTATGCGCATGCCCAATTGCAAAAGGATTGGACAGCCATTATATCACAGCTATCATCATCATGCATGTTACATTCAATAATTTGCTGTAAATAACCATCGTCCAGAGTGCTTAAATTCCTCATAACAGACGGACCCAAGAAATGTTTAAGAAAATAGTGTCTATGGTAACTCTTGGCCTTCATTTGCCATCATCAAAAGATGAACTTCAAGATGATCCTCGCCTCATGCTGACCAAATGCTGAAGTGTCGGTTGAAAATATTCAAAAATTAGTCCTGGAAGGACGGCGAATTAAGCTGCGGCAGATAGCAGACTCTACAGATAGCAATCACAGTTGGAGAAATCATGCACCAACATGTCTACAAAGATTGCACGCTCAATTTTCCACAAATGTACCATAAATTACACGGTGTGCAACATCATTTGTTGGACATCGGAACTAGATAAAACACTTTCAGCAGATTTGGCCCCTTCTGAATTTTTTTTCTATTTAGAAATTTAAAAAATGCTTTACAGAGCACAGTTTTTTGATGAAGCAATGAAGGCAGCTATTGAAGAGTAACTTTCATAGATAATTTCTGATTATATGTTAAGTGGTATTTAATGCATTGTATTAATAATGTGCACAGAGCGTCGAGAGAGAAAGAATTGTATTGACAAAAAAAAAAAGTTTCTCGCACCACGTTTGCTACTACCATTAATGGTTTAACCTTCCCGCTTAATAAAAGGAGTTGAAATCGCTTCTGGAATTTACATAATTCTAAAGTGGATCAAAATTAAAGAATAGGTTGCGATTTTATATAAAAAATTCATGTAAAATTTGAATATATTTCGGTTTAAATTTCCGCTTCATTAAATAATTGTAAGCAAAAAGAAGTATTACTGAAATTTCTTCTTCACAACGGCTACAGTTTCATCATAATACGAAAACAGAAAAAAAAAAAAAAAAAAAAAAAAAAAAAAACATCATTTTAAGTACCTTTAATTGTAGTTAGATAGTGAAGAAAATAATGTTGTTTTCATGCTGCTGAAGGAACAGCATTCTGCTGTGACAATTTCAAAGCTCGCAAAGTATTCAGAAATAATAATTATAATTTTGGTAAGATAAATATACATATTTTATTGTGAATCGTGTGCATATTTTGCTTTTTAGTTACACCCCCCCATTAAATTACATTTCCCCAGAATCATTAAGCAAGAAGATTCTCACCTTCGCTCATCTTTGTAAAATTAAATTAAATATCATGTTGAATTAAAGAGTGAAATTGATTAGACCATCGTTTATCATAAAAACAATTACCATTATTTTTTTTTAAATAAAATGAGTATTCATAACAATATCGACTTCAGCAGTATTCTAAAAAAACCCAATATACATTGCCAAAATATATAATAATAATGAACATTGCGAACATTTTGTTTGGGAAATAAATTAATATGCATAATTTCGTTGTTAAGTATTAATAGTAGATTTTGTATTATCAAGTTTTTTGTTTTATTCAGGATTTTATAAACTTATACATATTCATTTTATACTTGTAAGTTTATATGAATTCATATTTTTATGGATAAAAAATATAAAGTTAAATTAATATTTTGATAAAAGTATGATATTCACTTAAGACTGCTGGGATCAAATTTTTAAAAATTACAAAAATCATAATACAAGATTTAACGGCTCTCTTGCTTGGTGTATTGTTTTTTTTTTTTATTGATCAAGTTTTATTAGAGTTTTATTGTAATCATTTATGTAATTTTCAGTATTTAATTAGTTGCACACATTACTTTAAAATCACTCATTATTTAGTTGCAATTTAATGAACATTTCTGAAGATAATTATTAGTGGCATGTTTTGAACACAAACAATATTCTAATGGCACTTTTTTTTTTTTAAGTATGATTAATATAACCTAGTTTTAATAATTTTATGAGGTATGGGTAATAAGGTATCAGAGATAATTTCAATTATAAATACAATTTGTTGTTCGCGTATGTGGATGGATCCGCAGTGCTGGATAACATCTGGTATTTTATCTGTCGTATCATTCATATCAGCAAGACAACGAATGTAGTGTGTAACAGAAACATTACGTTGATATAAACTTTCGACACGAACTTAATAAATTTACTCTATGATGGATGAAAATCCGAAACCGGTTAGGAATACGAGAAATTAATATGCATTCTACGACGGAAAAAATACCACATATGGTTTTTATAAAAAAATTATACGTGACCTTGAGTATAGTCTTGTTTTATTGCTGTATACTTCTACTCAAGAAGTCATTTTTGTCTAATTTATGGTTGAAAATATGAAGATTTTAACTTTAAAATTGATTCTATAACTAGTAATTTTATGGTATTTTCATTTTTATTTGTAACCATTACCTTTTTTCATTTCAATTTTTTCTCAACTAATTATACTTCCATTTTTATTTCATAAAGTGGCTCCTGTTGAAACAGAAGAAACTCCACCTGGCGAGTCACCAGACCCTGCTGGATGTGGTTTAAGCGGTGCCCGGCCACTTGGTGTAGCAGTATTGCCTCCTTTACCCCCAGATACTAGTCCAGTTCCCTCTTCAGTTGTTGCTAAAAAACGACCGCCTACAATACCAACAACTCCACCACCACCCCCTCCAAGGTTGGATATCGAGGTTAGTATTCTTATTCAGGGCATATCATAATATATAATATTTTATTTTGTTTGTATCTTAGAGAGCTCTTTGAAGGAGAGATGAAGCCTACTCTTGGCCTGTTGATAAGAACCTTCATTTTTCGAAGTAAAAAGATTATGATTAATACAATATACAGAAAATTTATGTTGAAATATGGGTGCGAACAGAGACTCCACTGCATAAACTGATTTTGCTCTGTGCAAGACTGTGTGTTAACCCACTGTTTTGTTAAAACATTTTAATGCTGGGCGAATGCCCGAAACCGGTCGATGACCACAAAATGAAGCAGACTATCACGGAAAATATCTCTGATGCTATCCAGCTCTGCGGTCCCAACCATAATAATTTTGAAGATGTTTATTATCACTGAAGATAATTTTTGAAAATAAAACCCTGGTTTTGGTCCGGATATTGCAAAATATATGTTCAGGCAAAGTATGAAATTCATCCCGGGTGAGCCCCCATTTATTTTATTACATCCCGATTTCAAAATATATTTTAATAGTAATCATTTAAAAGTTAAATTATTTTACTTAAAGTCCAGAACTATTGAAACATTTGGAATACCATGATTTATTACACTGAAACCCTACACGAATTTAATTTACGAATAGAATTTCCCCAAGTTAACAAATGAATAATAGGAATATTTAAAAAAATATTTTTCAAATACACAAAATTTATCATAAGAAATATAATCTGGCATCTGAGTATAAACTATGCATGGTATTAATCTGGTATCTGAGTATAAACCACGCATGGTATTATATGAAATGCCTAGGCATTCTATAGAATGCCTGAATTTCATACTTTGCCGGTAACATATATATCGTTGGTGGTGTACCTTGAGTTCAGAATTGATATTTTCTGAGAAATTTGCGTGTGAGAGAGAATTAAATTTACGTATTCAAAACAAACAAAAAATTGCTAGATATTCCGTTTTGGTTTTCAAAGTAACCGGACAAGAAGGCTTTAATCAAAATCCGTCCGCCGGAAGTGCCTCTTTACCTTTTTTTTCAGTAGTTGCAAATCCAGCTCTTATTATATTAAATGATTTGTAACTGTTAATTTTCTATATACGTTGGTTAAAGGAAAGCTACGCTTACAAATTTATTCCGAGAATCGAACATACCACTTCATCTAATGACTACTAGAAAGTGCAATGCCACTGCAGTTATCCATGGGGACTCAAGGCTTAATATTTTAAAATTTATTTACTAATATGTTATAGCATATAGGTTTGCCAACTCAGTTAATTAACAAACAGTGGTGTGTATATATCTTATCATACCAGATTATCTTTTTCTCCTATTGAATAATAGAACCTTGAAATTTAACTGTTAAGACTTGGACATTCCTCAGCACACATTTAAAATAAGGATATATATTTTTTGTTTATCGACTCCTCAAGAACCTTTTAAGCGCATTAATCGCTTATGGACCTTTTTTTTGTCCCGTTGGAGACCCCTGCTCTAGAGTTAGAATTTTTTTTATACTGAAAAGGTGTTCGGCTACTGTATTTTCAGTGTTAATTTATTTGTGATATTTTTTATTTATTATAATAGTAAATATAAACAAGTAATATATGGAAAACTCAGCAGATGAGATTGTGCTCTTGTGATTGTAATATTTTGTCGGCCCTACTAATGATAAGCGATCCAGTAAAAATGAAAATGCATGTTTTGTTCATTGGGAAATAATCACAATAGGGCGAATTTTAGGGGCTTTGGGCAATTGTACATAATGTAGTATAATATAAATCTAGTGTAGGTATCATAAACAAAGCGATTGGGGTAATGTATATACATAAAATGTATAATAAATAAAACAGCTTCAAGCAATAAGAAGCTTATTTGTGTTTATTTGTTATCTGTGCTTTAATTATCTATACTTTGTATATTTTATTTTATTTTTTTACGAATAGAATTAAATCTATTAAATTTCAAGCACGAAATAAATTTTAATTTAAATAAAAGCATGTAAAAACGCACTTTCAAATATTACACTCCACTCGCATACACACCTGTATATATTATCTTCCTTTTTATTTGGTTCTGGTATTCTGTTTTCCTTTAAGCAATATTTCACCCGCACTACCATGGTGTTTTGAACAATGTGCACTGAATAATAATTAGTAACAATTTTGTCAAGTGTATTATGCAGAATATTAGAATATGGCCTTGGAAAACTGCATAACCAGGTAAAGTTTTAAAATTCAAAGAGAGATTGGTGTATTTTGTTTATAACTATTTTTTGTTTGCTCGTTTTATTAGAAACTACAAAAAAAAATCCTTAACAAAATATTTGGGTGCATATATTTCATAAGACATGATTTTGTTACAGTACATTTCCAAGACCAAACAGTTTACTTGATTACTTGATTGTTAGCGGTTAAGCGGAAGTTCTTGCGTTGAGCATTCCACCTTTTTAATGGTACTTAAAAGGCGAATCACACACCGTACATTATAATTAATTTATTTTATTAAAAATGGCTTCAATTCAAATGACGCGTATGATGGCAGCGAAGAAAATTGTAAAAAATGTATCACTAGTTTTCCAAATAAACGCTTAATATTTCTTAACTGCTACCTGTGACGCATTAGCAGACCCGACCCAAGGCTGGGCACATGGCGATTTTTATTTGGTAGTGTGTGAGATATGGCCGCGGTTCCCACAGTTTTTCTCTTCGCTACACAAGTTCGCTACTAACTGTACCTCCCCACTTTTTCTTACGATGCTGCGTCAACAAATCTTCACCCTTAAGAGAATCGAACTTTGAATTCTCGAACGTTGAACCAAAGCCGAGTGCATTAGCCAGAAGACCAATGCGTGAGGGCAATATTTCTTATCACCCAGATTAATATGTTCAGTATAAGTGTCTGAAATCAAAGTAAATAAACCGAAAAAGAAAGAATTTAGTAAGAGTGCATTTTATTCAAGGATAAGATTGTGCGAAGGAAGATAATGGAAGCTATCCTGGAAAGGTGTGTTTGCGCGTGCTGATGTGTCGATATTTGAATTTTCAATGTCGCACGGTGAGAGCAAAAGGGAGCATGTTATATGTTTACAGCTCGCCTCCGCTCTCAAGGAGTTTGATTTCTTGCAAGAAGAAGAAAGACCAGTCCCTGCACCACGGACTCTCATTTCACAACCTGTATCTTTGCAACCTTCACCACTTATTGAATTCCCTGCCGATGATGACGAGGTATTTTTTCTTTCATTTTTTTTTTTTTGTTGCTTTCTGGCATATCAAATTATTTTTGTAAGTTTCTGTAATATATTATTACTGTCTGATTTTGTACGTACATATGTACATATGGATGTTAAGAAAATTTGTGCTTCATTGAGGTTTAGATCTCCAGGCCAATTAATATACTCACATCAGTTTTCCTCCTAAAAGGTGAAGGGAGAGAAAAAAAAGTAATATTTTCTATGAAAAAATTAGGCATATAAATACATATTACTTGTTTAGTATGAAACAAATACTTGTGCTAATCATTAATCTTAATCATTAATACTTGTGCTAAAGGCAGGAACAGTTGGCATATATTTAGTAGAGCCCTCAATATCCAAATTGGAAGAGACCGAAACCCCGGATTTATGGAACTTTCAAATTTATGATTTAAATATATGATATAAATATTTATGGAATACATTCTATTTATAAAAGCAAAATAATGAGTAATTATAAGGAGAGGGTTTCGACATTTTTCAAGAACTAGGCATTCTTTATAGGTTTAGATTAATGTAACAATCGAGCATAAAAAAAATTCTTTTTATTAAAAACTAATACGCGGATTTTCGAGACTCTAGTTTTAACCAAAGTTTGAAAGTTATAGAATTTATATCGACTGCATCCACTTGGTACAGCACAATATCAAGCGTGTTTACAAACTTTGCCAAATCTAGCTGTTTACTGTAGTTTCGGTTAGTTATCCATTTTCCAAGACATTTGGTTAAAAAATATTCTATTCAGATCATCATCATTTAAGGATGGCATCACGGTCCATAGCGTATGTTTACTGCTTATTTACACCTAATGTCTAAGCGGGAACGAATGGCCGAATGCGATAAGGAAAATAATAAACAATTTGAGTCATAAAAAAAAAAAATCCAGATGAAGTTTAAAAATTAATTATACACTAAGTAAACTTTTAAATCGTTCTTTTTAGCTGCCAGTAATTCTAAATTAGTTTTTATTGTTTGCAAGTGATTCTAAAAGGAACGAAATTGTGCGCCTTAGTGAAAGTATAATGTAGAACCGAAAGTATAATATAAAAACCTTAAATTATAAAAAATAACAGTTAATAAATGTATTAAGTTCAAATAAAATATATTGCAAACAAGGTTATCAGACAAATATCAAGGTCTTTTAACTTTGCTTGTTTAAATAGCAGTATATTAAAATAAAATCGTTCAACTTATTGAACACTTTATTGTTGCATAAATTTATAAACTGGATATCGAGGAGCGATCAATGAACAAACTTCGACCATGTAATCAATATAATTTTGAAAGCATAAATGTAACTAAAATAAAAGTGAGAAATGCATTACTTGAAGCCACAAAAAAATTCTTCATTCTCAATAATCACAAAGAGGTTTGGTGAATTGAATGTATAGATTATGGGTTTGGTGTGCTCTAGTTAGTGATTTTTTAGAAGTAAGGATTTTCTTTTGCCCATGTGTTAAATATTTTATGGAAGTGTATATATTTATTTGCCAAGATTTACATTTGTTGCTTTTAGTTCTTTTAATGCATAATGATTTGCTTGTGATTATATCTTCTAATTTAATTCATTAGATTCGATGATTAAATTAATATTTGAAACTTTCCTTTTAAATTCCAAAGTAAGGTAATTCAATGTTAATAAACATGCATATAATGATGTTTCAGCCACAGTACGAGCGACCCGTGGCATCTAGAAATCTAGATTATAGAGACAGTGCATACGAATCCAGACGGCATTCACAGTTTTCAGGGATTTCTATTGAAAACTTCAGATTATTAAGTGTTTTAGGAAGAGGTCATTTTGGAAAGGTAATAGCTATAATTTTTTCCCCCAAAACCATTCTATTTTTGAATACAAAATAACAGCTTAAAATAGTTAAGTTTAATTAAAGAAATTGGTATTTTAAAGAACTGGGTAGTTGGAAGTGATTAGAAGAAATAAATACTGTAATAATTTATTTATAGCAAAAACAATTGCAGCTTCTCAAGTGCCGTCTTTCGTTGATGAGAACCATGATGAGAAAAAAGAATGATTTCTTAGTAGAATGATCTCAGTCTTTACTACTGTATATTTTTTATTAAGTGGAGAGAAATTTTTAAGATTGGATAACAGATAAAAATATGTATTGTCCATTCGTCATAACTACTTCCATTCTGTAGATGATAAAATACATTGTCAAAAACGGAATTAATTGCTTTAGTTCTCTTTCTGATCAAAACTTATTAAAATTAATTTATAATAATTTGAAACCTTTTCTTTTATATTACTTTCTCTTTGCTTGCTATTTATATTTTCCTTTATGTTTCTAGGTAATCCTGTCGCAATATAAAAACACTGGTGAATATTTTGCTATTAAAGCTTTAAAGAAGGGAGATATTATAGCGAGAGATGAGGTTGAATCATTACTGTCTGAGAAAAGAATATTTGAAGTGGCCAATGCAATGAGGCATCCTTTCCTTGTCAACCTCTTTGCATGTTTCCAAACTGATGTATGTTCAAACAGATTTTCAAATTTTGATTTTAATAAGTTAAAAGTAAATTCTATTTAAAGCATATTTGCCTTCTTTGATTTAAAAATTATCAACATATTTGGGAAAAAAGAAAATATATAGTAAATTAGATTTTATTTATATAAACAGCCATGAAAATGCAAGTACCTTAGAAATTTAGGAATTTTAATTTCATGGTTTTTGTATTTCAAACTAGAATAACTTTTAGCCATTTTAGTAGCATATGGTTTTCTGTTTTCATTTCCCAGGCCCATGTATGTTTCGTAATGGAATACGCAGCTGGAGGAGATTTAATGATGCATATTCATGCTGATGTTTTCACAGAACCCAGAGCAGTTTTTTATGCAGCTTGTGTGGTGTTAGGTTTGCAGTATCTACATGAGAGCAATATCATCTACAGGTTAGTTAAAATTAGATATTGAAAAAATAATAAATGAAGAAAAATTAAGCTTAAACTACAAGTTAGTTAAAATTAGGCATGGGGGGGGTGAACATAAATTGAAATTACGCGATTTAAAATAGATTTGGTGAAAATAAAAATAAATTGGATATAGATTATTATTTTTTTTTTCAGAGACCTGAAATTGGATAACCTATTATTAGATACAGAAGGTTATGTAAAAATAGCTGATTTTGGTTTGTGTAAAGAAGGAATGGGATATGGCGATAGAACTGGAACTTTTTGTGGAACTCCTGAATTTTTAGCACCTGAAGTACTTACTGAGACTTCATACACTAGAGCTGTTGATTGGTGGGGACTTGGAGTTTTAATATTTGAAATGTTAGTTGGAGAGGTGAGTTTCTTTCTGAAGCTGAACTTTCAGTGATTTTGATAAATATAAACATAATATATATAATTAATATTATTTCTAATTATAGTCTCCATTTCCTGGTGATGATGAAGAAGAAGTATTTGATTCTATTGTTAATGACGAAGTAAGGTATCCTAGATTTCTCTCTTTGGAAGCAATTGCCATCATGCGAAGGGTAAGTTTCATAATATTTACAGCTTTACAGCTTCTAAATACAAGTTAATTCAGTTGATAATAGTTTTAGTCATGATGGATTCGATTTCTTCCGGGTTAGGTAAAAGCTAACTAAATAAAAGCTTCCATTAAACCAGATATACAGTAATATCACCATGTTAATGTATGTCAGGATTGATTTGGGAGAGAATAGCGATTCGAACTTCAGCACTGATTATGCTATGTCCTAGAACAACCTCCGCAGAGGTGGGTCCTTGTACCCTGGAATATGGTCTTCATGTGCTGCAGTCTTAGAGCCTTACTAAATGCATTTCAGACAATAATTATTATCTTGTATTGTTTGTCTTCAATATTGGAGCTGTTCAATTTCACAGTGTAGATATAACAATTTTGACAGAATGATAGTCTCTTTTTAATGTTTTAATTATATACATCTCGTGTTTATTATATCGTTGATCGTTGTTGCTTTCTACTGAAGATGCATGAACCTGGATTATCTTGTTATTCCGTAATTATAAAGCACGGTCCTAGCTGTCCGTTAAATGGCGCCGAGTAATTTTTCACCTCTCCCAATGATTCATGTTTCTTCGAGTATTCGTTAATTATTAATATCATAATATCTCAATTTAGATTCACTAAACTTTCCAATAAACTACTTATATAAGGAAGATAGAGGCTCAGCGACAAATCCTATGTTTTTATTTTGCTTTTACTTCCATGTTTGATATAATCTTCCTTTTATTCGTTTTTAACTATCCTTATATTTTTATCCTGGCTGAATGTTGCACCCTGAAAAAATGCATTTCTTTGCATGCTCTTCGTCCTACTCTTTTTGCTAGTTTTCTCGTTTATCGACCTACTTTGGTCTTTTACTCCTACTAGAACTTCCTAATTTAATAATCCTGAATGTTTTCGCATTCAAGATTTAATAATTTAGTAATCCTAAGACTTCTTCACTTCGCTGAGTTTACATCTTAGTACGTCTCAATTCGCTAGTTCCTTTAATGAATATTTTTTCATTAACCAGTCGCTTATATTTCATTGAAGCTTGTAAGATCTTGATCTTGTAAGTCGTACCAAATTAAGAAAACCTCTTATCTCTCTCCCTCTAATTGTTAAATAATTTTTTATAATTAATATGTTTGAATATTTTGTTTTGTAATCATTTCTTTTTAGACAGCTGAATTTGTTCCTGATTTAGACTAAATTAAGTTTACTAATCATTGGAACTTGATCGTTTTTCCTATTAGTTTTTCAAATATCTTTAATATCGTTCTTCTTCATTAACATTCAGTATAATTTGATTACAGACGGCTCCCGAAATAATAAGTAAAAGATCTTACTGTTTTAATGCGGGCTTACTCTATCTCAAACATTCTTGCCAGTTTAACGGTTGTTTGGACGATCTTTCGAGTTGAGGGGAGGACAGCCTCTCCTCACAATCCTAAAATTTATGAAGCACATCTCGAATAGTTTGTGAAGTCACCTCAGATAGGTTGCTTCTTTATAGTTTTTAATTTTAACGAAGTGAGGTGGTTTTCCGTTGCTGAGAGGCAAACTTTTATAGTTAAACTTCATACCGTGGCTCCAAGAAAAGTGTTAACTTTGCAACCTTTATACGCAGGAAAATTTGTATCATTTCCTTGGAGAGTGCCTCCTCTTGTCAGAATTCCGTTTGCTCTGCTTTTATAAAGCACTTTCTCGAGGGTTGATTGATGTAGTTTTTTTTTTATGTGGAAAATAACATCCTCGTCTTTTGGTCCAATAAGCCACCAAGCCTGAAATAGTTATGTATTTCGACTTGTAGAGAAGTAGATATGTATATCTGACTTCTGCTATTATTATTATTATTTTATGTAGCTTCATTTTTGTTCTACTTTTTTTCCTTTTTGTTTTGATTATATTAATATATTGTTTATTTTCTCGCATTCACTACCTGTGTTTTTTATTTTTAAATAATATTTTTTCCTTTTTTAAAAATTTATTACTAATTTATTTGATTTTGTTTAATCTACATTATGTGTTAATTACATTTTGAAGATGTTACACATAATTTTTTATTTATCTTTGAAGTGAATTCTGGCAGACAGTTGTTGCCATTGCTGTATATATTTTATATTTAATACTTTGTTTTGTGTAATTCTTTAGAAATAAATATTATTTAAAAAAATAGGTAGTTTGCGGAGATTTTTTGATTGTTTGGCAATGTATATTTTGTATAGTTCTTTATGATAGCCGCTATATTGAAATATAAATAAATTAAACATTAAAAAAGACAAGCACTCTGTAAAATTGTTATTACTACACTGAGAATATTTATGTTTGAATGAGAAACACTCAGATGAAAATTTAAAAAATAAAATCTAGCTTTCTAACTTTTTAAATATTAATATTTTAAGAGCGTATTTATTTATTTATTAAGAACAGATAAATAAAGAGGAGCTATTTTGTAAGTGGTCTATTTTAGATTTATTACTGCTATTTTGGAATTACTGTTGAATAAAAATAATCTTGTTAAAATAGTTATTGAGAAAGAATCCAGAACGCCGATTAGGCTCAAGTGAGAAAGATGCTGAAGATGTAAAGAAGCAAGCATTCTTCAGAAATATTCAGTGGGATGAACTTTTAATGAGAAGAGTGAAACCTCCTTTCGTGCCCACAGTGGTTAGTGATTGTATTTTTATATTTAATAATGTAATATTTGTTTTTATAAATATCGTTAATTGTTATTAGCCAAGATCTTGATATTCTATAACCTCCTTAAATCATATTGTAGTATTTTGATCCCCAAAAAGTACAAAGAAAATTGTATCGAAAAACAAGAAATTTTTCAGTTAAATTAATTTTATTATTTATTAAACGAATTTGCTAAAATAAATATTTTCGTAGGACTGGACTCGGGGGTATCCGGTGAGCATATTATATTAACAAAAATACAGGACATTAATCAATTTTTTGTAACAGGTCACATATTAGGACTATTGACCTCAGTTTAATTTAAAATTTAAAAAATAATTTTTTGTATTATAAGAAGAAAAATATAATATGGATTTTAGTAATCAAAACCACCGAACTCTTATGTTTTGTGCAATTGAAATTTGCAATTTATAATAAAAGGGCTAGATTATGAGTGAAGAATATAAACAGAATGATGAGATGTTATAATGTAACTTAGGAAAATTGTCAATTTACTTTTTAAATTATTAACTTCTGTATTTTTTATTTATAGTCTTATACTGAAGATGTGAGCAATTTTGATGAAGAATTCACTTCAGAAAAACCACAATTAACGCCTCCAAAGGAACCTCGACCTTTAACCATTACGGAACAAGATTTATTTAAAGATTTTACATATATGGCTGATTGGTGTTAAAACTGTCATTCTCTTTATAGGTAACTTGGTCCTCACTATTTTACATACAAAAAGAAATAATCCAAATAAGAATATTATAAAAAAAAGAAAAAGATATTTAATCAACTTTTTTAACGTAGGAGTTGATTAAAATAGGATTTCAATAGCATATGAACTTTTTTCTTTAATAGACATTTCATTCCGGTAATTTTAACAGCTTTTTAAGCTCTGATTATTTTAAGCCCTTTTTACTCAGCAGTTTACTAATTAAACACATTTTTATTAGAAACCTTGAAGTTGCTTTCTCGAGAATTTCTATTGAGAGGAGGATTCCGACCTATCCTGCGGGAAGCCCAGCTGGTTCAAACATGTATCCTGTGAATCCCATTCGAATCAGCTTCTATCATTCGCACCAATGGCGAGGTCGGCCAAGGGAAATAATTTTTTGCAGAAGTTTTTTACCAGTCAAAAAATGAAAAATCCTGGTTTCTTGCGGACCAAGCAATTTTTTATTCATTAATTAATTCGGATATTACAGATATTGTTTTATAATTTTCTTTCTAAGCACGATTTGTTATTGAACACATAATTATTATTTTCTTAGCACTACAAATATTTCTTCAGTGTTACCTATAAACTGAGCTATTGTTTCCATGGCGCTATAACCTCATCTCTTGGATACAATTAATTATCCATCTACAGTTTGCTCCAACCATGTGTAGCCGCTGTTCTAATTGCCCATCTTCGATCTCATTTACTAGCTGATTCAGTTTCAGGAATAGGACCATTGAATTAAAGTGTACCAAGGTTTCTGTTTATTATCTATCATCCAATTCGGGGATATCTGAGTCGCCGCCCATTCCAGCTCGGAGTTCCAGCATCGTGATAGTGTTTGAACTACGTAGCGCTGATGGTTTTGACTATGCAAATACTCATAAATCTGTATATTTTCGTCTTGAGATCATCATTCATTTATTTGTAGGAAGATCGAAGGATTAAAATTTATCTGTGCTGTATAATCTTAAATTGCCCTGACATTAGACCACTTTTCTTATAGGAGCGCATTTCATAGGCTTGTTTGCAACAAGTCTGCAAAGCGTCAGATGTGAACAAGATCACTGATGGATTAAAAAATAAAGATAATTTAAAAAAAATTATCATTAATCATTTGTTTGATTTTCCGATTTATATTTAAGGATAAAAATCCTCTTTACAAAAACTTTATTTATCATTACAGTGCTTAAAAATATATAAAACCTGTGGCACAATATAACATGAAATGCTAAGGCTTGCCAGACAGCGATTTCCGGGGGACAGGCGGTTCCCCCATCGCCTTATGAAATATATGAAAGTAAAAATATTTTGTTAATTGTACAAAACTGTCAAATCTAATTTGGCCCGAAAATTTGTTTGGAGTGCAATATTGCGTCTGTTTTTAAGAGGACCAAGGTATCTTTTTTACTTTTATCTAATTTTTATTATATTCCTTTTACTTTTATTTTTCAAAAAAAAAAATCTTTCAAAGAATTGCGAAATTATTCTTGGACAATCTGTACACTTTTTTTATTTTTATTTCATTCGCTTTTCTACATTCTTCAATGGAGCCTTGAAAATTTTTAAACAATTATGGCCTCTTATTGTATTAATTAGGAGCTGTTAATTCTCCAGAGTTTAGCATTTACTTCTAATATAATTAGTTCCTTAATATTTTCTTATTTTCTCTTTTTCTTTATAATTTTTATTAATATAAAAAATAAGAAACGCACCCGAAAAAACCATTTTCGATTAATAAATTCAGATGTAATAATACTAAATTGTTTACAATTTATTGATTAAATATGTATATGTAATAGTCTTCCATCAAAACACCACATAATAAGGAGATATAAATTATTCATTAATAATAATAAAAAATGGTAATAAACTTTAGTTTTAGTAGTGTTAAGTTTATTTTTATTGTATTTACTATAATTGGCTCAAAACTGCAATCCCCCTCCCTTCCCATTTATTGATTACTAAAATAAAAATTAACCAGCCCTTGAGTGAAAAAAAAAAAAACAAAATGTCTGTGATAATTTTGTCTATTTATATTAGAGAAAATAACAGTTTCTATATTTAATCATTAAATAAAATCCTAGTGCCTATAATATTATCTTACAATAATATTAACTAATCACTATATTATTTTTGTATAGATTGTAATGTAACAGCAGAAATATTCATGAATTCATATTATTTTATTAATTCATTATAATCACTATAGAGAATATCATTTTTAATTATTATTTAATTTATGTTTGTATATATTATATTGGGATAATCAATGAAAACAATCATTTTTTTATGTATATTATTATAATAAAATCAATAACTGTATATAATTTTTTTTTTTCTTTTATAAATTATATGAGTATTCTCATTCTATTTAGTCATTCATTTTGATAACATTGGGTGGGTTTTAATATTTAAATTAACAAAAGTATAATTTGTATAAACATTTTAAAAAAAAATAATATTTTAATATTTACCATATGCGTGATTTTTGTTAATATAATATATATATAAAAAAGTTGTGGTGTCAATTTTGCAATATCAATAATCTACATTTAAAAAGAAAACAAAAAAGTCTTGCTCTCAAAGAAATGTGTATATATTGGAGCATATATATTTATAAACGATATAGGAAAAGAATAAATAGTACTATTTTATTTATTTAAAGGGTTGTGATTTTTTTTTTTTTTAATTTTTCAAATATTTTATGAAGTGTAATCCTAAATTTGGGGAGGCCCTTTTTTTGTATTTTTAATACTATTCCAAGGTAATTCTCTTAATTTTAACAGCAAAACTTTTTAAATTATTTCAGAAGACAGTTGATTTAAGTTGCTAAATGTTGTAGTTATTTAGTCTCTCGATAGCGATAAAGTAAGATTACAAAACCTGAACAAAACGGGCGATAAAAATCATGTATGAATGTTGCAAACCGTACCTTGAGAAGAACTCATGAAGTAAAAAAACTTAGGGAAAAAACCTCTTTCAAGCAATCCAGCCCAGTCATTCCGTTTCTATCCCCAACTTCATTATCAAATTTCGTTTTACTTTCAAATTGCCTTTCAGTTTTTATAATTGTATTTCTTACTGTCTTGCGGATTAGGATGCATTCGCTTTAGATGTCCTCTTCTCTGACTATTTCTAATCTTGAGTATCATCCTAATTTTGAAATCTTACATCCTTCAGAATACTGTTACTCTATCTGTATTTCGGTTTACTTCTTGGAGTATGGAGTGCTCTTCATTACATCTTGTCCTTCATTTAAATAAAAGATGTCCTAATCATTTAAATCGCTGTATTCGTACCCAAGAAGATAAAATATAAATGGAAAGCCATTCATCATTTTTCCTTCTATATCATAGTGTTTTCTGTCTGATAATCTGACCAGCAGATTTTTGCTGGTCGTTTTATTGAGCGTTTTTTTGATTTCAAATGCATACATAGCTGATGATTGATCTAATTATGGGATGAAATGTCTAAACTATTTTTTTTTTCTTCAGAAATTATTTCTCTTAAATTCTAATTAATTCTCTTACGATATCTCCTTCCATCTCTTCCTTTTTTTAAAGAATCAATTCATATCCTCCAATTTTGCTATTGTTTTATCCTTATCCTTTTTTAAGGAAATATAGTTTCAAAATCTTCTATAAAAATTGACTGGATATTATTTTTTTCACTAATTATGTATTCACATTTATTTTCTGGGGACTCTCGGGGATACTCCACCAGCCCTTGGTCAATGGCATTTCTTCACCTCCCTTCCATCTACTTCACAAGAACCAGTACAGTACATAGTATTTCAAAAGTCTTGAATTTTTCAATTCAATTTGCAAATTTAATTTTTTTTTTTTTTAAGTAACTCTCATTTTATAGTAAATAATAATATTAATATCTCATCAAAGATTTGCTGATAAAATTTCGAAATTACCTTACAAAGTGCTATTCTTTTAATAATCGTATTACTTACTGCCTTTAAATTGAAAATACATAAAAATAGAAAAGTAGTTTCTGTAGTCAATAATTTTTTAATTTTTACTAAACAAATGATAAGCCTTTAAAATATTGAAAAAAAAAAAATTCAAAAACAATTGTGGCCTATTTGTAAAATATAAAAAAGGAAAACACTAAACTAGTAATATTGTATTGTTTTGTCTAATGGCCGGCCCCATTATACTTTTTAAATAACAATTATTTGCTAAATAAAAGAAAAAAAACTTGTATATTTTGTACATATGGATATAAACTGACTGGGCCATATAAAATAATTAAATAAATATAAAATTTATGTGTGTGTGTGTGCGCGCGTATGTGTGAAAGCCATTTAATCAGTGGAAGTGCCTATTTTATATAATCTTAACTACTGATTTATTAATAAACAAATATGGAATATTAAAATAATTTTTTTCTGGTGTTGTGAATCAATAAGGTATTTTTTAGTGTGTATATATATATATAAAGAGTCATAATTATTGTGGCCAAAGTAACATTTAATAATAAATACAAATAATTACATAATATATGTTTAGTAAATAATAATAATAATAATAATAAAACAATAGTATATTATAAATACAATATAATCAATTTAGGTACATGTTTTTAGTGCCTTTTTCGATAATTTTTATTTGCCTGTGAACAAATTTAATTGATTTGATATTCCTTGAAGTAGATTTTTCGAAAAAAATAATTTGTTAGCCCCCCCCCTGTGTTGTTTATAAATAATAAACTAAATGTATTAAATATTTTTAATTATTTTTCCATAACTTGCTTATCCTTAATATGTTATTTAATTCTCCTAAATATTGTGTGCAGTGATAAAATTATTTGAAATCTATAAACATATACAAAAAAAAAAATTGTATTATTTCCTTTAGTTTTTATTTACCATAATTGTTATGATTATTAAAAGCTACTTCATATGTGTTCTTGATATATTAATTATTAAAAGTCACTTATTTAAAAATCCGAAGATATTCTTTCTTTTCGTATTGTATATTTGATATTTCAGATAATTTGACAAACCATCCTCAAAGTCTTTTTTTTATGCAATTTAAAGTGCCTTTGAAATGGGTTAGACGGCGGATATACCATCCAGTGTATACTGAAGTGGCACTTCTCTTGAAAGATCACATTTTTTGTCAAAGCTTATCTAAACTTTCTTTGACTGTCGTTTTTGTTTATTTTGAAATAATACATTAATGAATGTAAGCATAAGATCTTAACCTCCCAGAAACACTATCTGATTTTGCTTTCTGTATTTATAATATTTAATAGACAAATTTTCTTTAGAATTACAATTTTTGCTCTACATGTGATGATTGGTCTTAAGGTGGAACTAAACTTTAATTGAAATGTACTTCAATGGAATTTCAATGTGATGTATGCTCCTCAACATCTCAAGATTTTCATAAAACCCTCGACAAGGGTTTGAAGTTTCTACATTTTTATTTTAACCATCCTTAGCAGCTGCACTTGTTAACATAAGAACTTACAGCAGGATTTTCAAACTCCCAATACAATTCTTAATCTATGTGCAGACGCTTAGCAATAGTTTTGTTGACAGTTCCAGGATTGATGTGCGTAGGTGATGACTGAATTAAGATGTATAAAACTATTAAATATTTGTATTTACTCATACTTGTTGTTGATTAGAAATTAAATTAATTAATTTTCCCAAATGGGCTGGCTAAGGTAGGTGAAGAAAGAATTCCTATGTGGAGCCTTATTTTTCTTTTAATTTAAGGCTGCCTCCGGAAGTGAGGTGTAGAGGCTCCTGTAGGAAGGGAAAATCTAAGGGCCGCACTCTTATTTTTTTTTTCTAAGTAACATTTCCAAACCATCCGGCTTAGCCTGGATGGCGTGCATAGTTAGAGAAATGGCAAGATTAATTCCCGGAACAGTTCAAAAGGCTTTTGTTGCTCCATAGAACACAAGTTCGAAATAGACTAATAATTATCGAAATAGATTAATAATTATCAACAAAGTAACTGTGATCAGCAGCAAAAAAATTAATGAAATTAAGATAAATACTAATAATAGTCTTACATTTGTCTGGATCAAAGGTCATGTCGGCATTAGAGGAAAACAAACTTCTTGGCTAAAAAGAGATGGTTAGGATGCTACTTGCAGGTGAAAATTCCAAGATCTAATATTTACCATTAGGAAATATAGGCATAGTAATTGCGCTGCCGGCACTCAAATTTTGACAATTATATTGAATTATGCTGTTTGTTGTTTTATTTATATATATATAAGTTTAATGACTTCGGCCAAAGGTGAGTGATTCTGGAAAAAGACTATTTCATTTTTACTTACTTTTCTCCTTCTGTTTTAAATAGAAGAAGGATCAAACAAGTTTTGGTAATGGATACTAAAACTATTAATATTTATTATATTGATTACAAAACATTTTAATATTAAATTTATTTGAAGTAATGTAAATGCTAAATCAAATGTCTGCAGCCACTGTAATAATGTAAACATCGTGTATACAGTTTTGATGATTTAATCTAATTGTTGGGTAATGCTAGGCCGATTTATCTGTACATAAGCAAGGAGTCTCTTCAAAATTAATTATTTTGAATTTTGTAATAATTCAAAAATATTATTTGCCATATCAATGTAAGCAATAGTTATGTTTGATCGGTGTTAATTAAAAAGCAAAAAATTAGTTGGCTGAGGCCAAAGAAGAAACTTTTTTAAAAAGTAAAGTTTCTTCTTTGGCGCCAGCCAACTAATTTTTTACTTGTTTTATTATTTTCCATTTTCTGACTTCTTTGTTGTCTTATTGATTTTAAGATAAATGAATGATCCATTAGGCGTTAAATAAATGAGTGATAGAGGCGTTAAATAAAATGGCTTTACTAGCCTTAAATAGGGCAAGTTAAAATGTGAAATGCTGGTATTGAATCTATCTCTATTTTTAAATAATGAACTTATGTTGCTGAACAATTATTCTTAAGTTGACACTACTGTACTTATAGAAGGGCTTTTTGGCCCATGAATTGTAAATAAATAAATACCAGCCTTACTTGGAATTTACCAACTGGATCACTCATATTTCTTTAGTATAATATTTTTTTTTTATTTATTGTATAAGCAATATCCGTTAAATCAGATAACAATAATTGCTATCGCTCCTGCTGATACTGTTAGGGCGTTTGGTTGCCACTTCCTTTTCGGTCTCCTTGTTGTATTCGTGCAAGCTTAAGTTAGTGATGAGAGAATTGTTATGATGTGATAGTGTTTCCTGAAACTTATGTAATGTGTCGTAGAAGTTTAGATTGGAATGCTTGTATTCTGAATAGGTTGGAAGGTTTGATAGAACCCCAAACTTCGCAACCGTACAGTCATCAGAGCCCGCTTGGACATTTGTCCGGGGCGCCATTTTGGTCGGCTGTAAGTGTGGGAAAAATGTTTTTGTGTTAAATACTCAAATTTCACTAATCGATTTTTTCGTTCGCTAAAAATTTATAGTGCGTAGGTATTTATATTATTTATGACTTAAAGCTAAAAATACTTACTTTATTATTGTAAAATTATCGCAGAACTTGTAAAGGACGATGCTTGAACTTGTTTGAACAAGCATATACTTCTCTGAACAGAATAGCATTAGCACGCACAGTGCCGCTTCACCATCTGTTTGAAAATGCATAGAATTGCTTAAAAAAAAATATATACACTGCTGGTAAAAAGTTTGGACCACCTAGAATAAAAAATGTATTATATTTATTTTTGTTAATTTAATGATTTGTTATAAATGAAATAAAATGTCTGCAATTCAAAAATGTTATATTTAATCTATATACAATAATATAAGTGATAACAAATTCATTACAAAGTGTAAATCTTTCCCAAAAATAAATTTCGACTAAACGGCTTTTTTATCAAAGTGACCACTTCTCCGCTTAATTACTTCTCTTATAATTCTAGGCATTCTCTCAATCAATTTATTGATTGTTTCAAATTCAATATTACTCCACACACTGTACAGTGTCTGCCACAGAGCATTTGGAGAATTAGGGCACTTGATACGAACTTTTCCATCTAGCTCGTCCCACAAAAGTTCAATTGGGTTGAAGACCGGGGATTGCGACGGCCAGACCATATTGACACATATTTTTTCATCCTCTTTTCCCTTAAGGTATTGTCTACATAATTTGGAAGAATATTTAGGGTCACTGTCCTGTTGCATAATGATTTTTTCCGCAATCAATCGCTGACCGCAGGGTAAGACGTGATTTTCTAAAATGCTTTTATAATTTTCTTTTTTCATTATCTCGTCAATACGAACGAGATCATCTTTTCCATAGCCTGAAAAACATCTCCAAACGATGACCGAGCCCTCTCTGTGCATATCGGTGGATATTATGCATTGTGGAAGTAGTTTATCTGAGCGATAGGTTCCTCCAACCTTTTACTGTGAAGTCTTTATATTTCAAGCCACTCTGAAGGTTTCTTGTTTGCACCCTTTAGTAATGGTTTCAGCGTTGCAACTCTTCGTATTAAGTTAGCTTGACGAAGTCGCTTTTGAACAGTTGAGACAGAAATTGGCCTCGAACTTGTTTTAATAAAGCTCCCCTCTGATTTTTGGAGCTGTGACTCGTCTGTTTCTATTACTTCATAAAATAATAGAATAAAAAGTAAGTAAATAATGATTTGTTGGCAAACAATACAAAGTCCTAATCTATAAACAGAATCAATAATTTGATAGAAATTATTCTCTGTAAATTATTAACGAATCCAAGAGGTAAATTGTTTCTCAAAGGGCAAAGTTTATATTGTTAGATTTGATGGGGGAGTGCCACGCCTCATTCCACTGTGGATCCGCAAGAAGCTCGTGGCTTCGGGATTGCTAGTCCCCAGTTGAAGAAACCTTGTCCTAGCCAGGCCGGCACGCACCCAAAGGACGTGTGCCGGGGTTTCCTCCTCGGCCCTGCAGGAACGCATAATTTGCAGGACAATTTAAGTCTCGGATAGAACACCCTTCACAGTTATTTGGAAGAATATTTTAAATCGATATTAAATATAATAAATGCATGTAACTAAATAAGAGAGAAAATAACTTAATTAATTTTAGAGTCACAATTAGCCCCCTTTAACAAATAATTGAATAATTAATAAAAGACGTAAAAAAAAAATAGAGCTAAGGAACAAATATACAATTTTTTTTTTTAACTGCTTTAAAAATGTAATTGTTGTAGATAAAGTATGTACTAAAAAAACAGTACTGCATTCTTATAAAACAAACATAAAAATTCAAATTTTACATTTTAGTTGAAATAAAAAAGAAAAATAGCTAAAAAACGAATAAAATTAACGTTTCTGAATTCACCGCCAGGTAACAGCACTTACTTAAGCTAGAATTTGTAGTAGTTCAAATAATTGGCGCTAGAAAGCATAAGCATGTAGATATACAGAATTGTAGTTCCAAAATTTGCCACCCGATCACAGCGCCATCCTATGATAGACAATTTTTCAAAATGCGCTATTGGAAGGGGTGGTTTAGTGGACTCCTAAAAACAATCTTTGGAAGTAGCGACACCTAGTGACAAACTATATAACCATAAATGAAATTGATTTCTCAGTAGGTGTTGTTATCTGGTGGCCATATTTATAACTACAAATATACTAATTTTAATAAATTAGTTACTTCATTAATTAGAAAACAAAAAAAATCTGGTATGAAACACTTACACAAGTTTCTCTTACTCCAGTTTTCAAAATTGTAATCGACTAACTTTATATTACTATACCGAGTTTAATAAAATTCTTCGGTGTTTTTATGGAGAAAATCACAAAAACTAAAAAAATTAGTTGTACATTATATAATTGAAACAAAGCGTTCATTTTTAAACTAGAAATAAATGAATAATTAATTATGTTAATATATATTAATAAAATTCAAGTATTTTTCTATCTTTTTTCAACATTATATTTCTTTTGTAAGCTATTAATATAATTCTTGGCATATTATTTGCCAAGATATTTTTCTGGAAAATTGATAGACTTTATTCATTTATACAAGTTATTTTAGGGAAGGAGTTTGAGGGATCTCCTCGTAGGTATTAAGTAATAACTTTACAAACCTATGTATATCTTTCCTCCAAATCCTCAGAGATAAAATAAAATAAGTGGTTTAACTTTTCTTTATATTCTATATCTAGTAAGTTAACAAAAACATAAGAACTGAGTGAAGGTAAATAGCTATTTAACAACATCCTTCTCAAACATTTATAGTAAGGGCATTTCAAAATTAAGTGCATAGTATTGTCATTTTTGACCACCGCACAAGTAAAGCAACTCTTTTAGGACCAAATAAATGGGCTATTTCATTACAAAAAATCCTGAGGTGACGATCACTAGCTACTCTAATTTGAACTATCAATCTGGTTTTAATGATACTGCACCTAATATTTACTATGAACTACCATTAGCCAAGGGATATATCAATCTATAGTGCATGTTATATGAAGAGTTAAGTACTTCATTGATGTCAGTTTAGAGAAAATTTTTTTTGAAGTTATTAGAGACCACGACCGCATGCTGCGCCTCCCAGATGTCCTGGGCTCCTATAAAATAAAGCATTTCTCTCACAAGAGCCACCGAGTTAAAAGGATTGTCAGAACAATCCAAAAGCTTCACAAGTCTTCTATAGCGTATCTTCAAAGGTGAGCTGCTTATATCGATAAAATCTTCAGCCAGAATCTCATAGATTTCGTAAAAATCTTGGCTTTCCCTTGCCGCATTCAACTTCCAGCGAACGAAACTATTGGGGAAATGTCGTGGCAGATTTAAGAGCAACTTTAAGAATATCAATTGGACACGATCGACTATAGTGAAGTAGTTCAAGGCCCAATTTTTTATCTGATCCCAATCGTATGATCGGTAGTGTATATATTCTTAAGGGGTGGCAATTTGTTTTTTGTCCGGGGCGATGTAACCGCTAGAGCGGGCGCTGCAGCAATATAGGTCGAATTACAGTTTTGTAAATTAGTATCATGTTGTAGAGGTTGTCGTTTAGTTTTCCGTCTAGCAGTCGTCGTAACGTCGAAATCTCTGATTCAAAGCCTGTCTTTTAAGTCTGGGGTTCCAAGTTAATCAATTGGCAGTCTAAGTAGAGTCCAGGAAACTGTAACCGTTTTTTCTGGGAGCGGGTGTCGACGAAGTAAACTATTGGGCATGTACGTTTACATAGTGTGAATGTCATGTGCGTAGATTTTAGACTGTTAATTTTGATTCTCCATTTGTTGCACCATTGTTGAATGTCGTCAAGATGTCTTTGTAAATGAGTGGTTGCTGTAATGTGGTTGGCATGTCTTCTGTTCTCTAACTGAGTTTACAAAATTGTAATTGACAAATTTTATAGTTATTGTCACAAATTTAATGAAATTCTAGGTGTTTTTATAAAGAAAATTGCGAAAACTGTTCAGTAAAAACGCACTTGCGGTTTAATAATTTTTTTAAAATTCGGAATTTTGGCAATCTATTACTTTTTCTAATTAATTTTATTTACATAGTAAAACTGTAAAATCAAATCAGCACTTTAGAGGAAAAATAATTCCACCCTCCATTATTGTATTGATTTAGGTTTCTCAATCAGGTTCCTTTGGCCTAAAAGCTATCATAATAATGATGCAGGAAAGATTTGGAATGACTCCATACTTTAGTTACTTATAACATTTAACTAACACCTTTCAGAAAAAGTCAAATAAATAAATCTTAAATGAAGTAAAAAAAAACTCTTTTGAGAAAAATTACTTTATTTTACAAAATAAATATAGGATATGGTGCAAAAGAAATTTTCATTCATTATAACTACTGTCAAACACATCTTTCAGAAAATAGGAACCATTATAATCAGCATATTTTTACCAAAGAGAAATAAGTTTGTTAATTCCTCTCTCGTTAAAGTCCATGCTTCGGAATTGGACAAAGTCTCAGAAAGCGTTTTCTCTGCAATTAGTTTTCAAAAAGTTTGAAGAAATGGTACTCAGTTGGTGAAAGGTAAGATGAATATGGCCGAGTGAGGCAAAACTAGATAGCCTAATTTCATTCAACTTTTGAAGCGTGGTTGTTCAACGTTCGTTCGGGCTTATTTTGTTGGCCAATGCTAATTCTGTAGGCGATGCAGTTTTTGGGGCATCTCATTGATTTGCTGAGCATATTTCTCAAATGTAATGGTTCTCAGAGATTTGCTCGCATTTGCTTTTTATCTTACATTATTTAGCACAAAATAGTTATAACATAATCTATCAGTTTTTAAGTCACTAGCAAAAACATATAAACCGACAAATACACATTAAAATGATATATAACATAACCAAATTTCAAAATTTTCCAGTATCAAAAAAAGTTCAATAATTTAAAAAGCCGCAATCACTTTTGCACCAACCCAATAATTATATATCACAAGAACATTAAAAAACAGGTACTACAGAAACAGCTATAAGTCAATTCATAATATGTAACTACAAATAGGAACGTCCTCTTGCACATTTATACATTCTTCGAATCTTTTTCACATCCTTCTTGGAAAAATGTATTCTCTGACCCATGGTTACTCCTGGAACCTTTAATACATAATTTCATTAAGCTTTTAGTCTTTTGAAGAAATGTTAGGACAGTTTCTAAGTAACTGAACCTTCTCAAGTGAACATACATCAGTTCCTTCAATGTTACTCTTATATTCATAAATTCATTCATTTCTGGTATTTCTTTAAAATTCGGGAATATATGAATATGTTGATTAGGCCCATGGCTAGTAAATAGCTTAGATTCGTTTCATTTCATCCTGCTTCTCTTTTTCTTGCTACCAACTGGGTTTCGCTTATTGTCAAAGTGATCACTTGACTAGTTATGAAACCAGTAAGTAACAAGGAAAGATACACATGAAACGGAAAAAAATCTCAAAACAAAATACATCAACTTACTTTGGCTATAATAGTAGGGTTTCCATTTCTAGAAAAAGCAGACTCAGAATAATGCATAATGCTTCGATAATCATATTCCACATTGAAAGTGTTTGTGGTCTTACGTTTTACTCTTTCAAAATTTATCTCATGTCCTAAAAGTTGGGCAGATATTAACAAACAAAATAACTATTATTTTTTTAAAGAAGAATAGAAGATTGTTACATACATTATCTTTACTAAAATAAAATTGAAAGGCACAAAAATCAATGAATACAAAACAAACAAACAAAAAATCTGATGTGAAACACTCACACAACTATCTCTTAATCCTATTCTGTAAAATTGACAAATATTATAGTTTGTGTACCAAATTTAATGAAATTCGTCGAAAACTGAAAAAACCGTTCAGTAAAAGCGCTCTCCCGGTTTACTAATTTTCTTGAAACTCAGAATTTTGCCATCTATTTATTTCTAATGAATTTTGTTTGGGGTGATAGAATTGTATAATCAACTATGGTAGCCTTTAGAGAAAAACATAACTCAACCCCTCTCCTAAAAGCCCTTAAATGAATTTTCCCAGAGAAATGTTTTGAATAAAAGTTGTAGATCTTTGTATCTTTAGTTTATGTAGGAAGTTTCAAGAAAATCGTCGGAGACATTTTTGAGAAAATTGCGAAAAAGTGAAAAACTCATTTAGTAAAAGCACTTAACTAAAACGCACTTCCGATTATCCCTTTTTTTATCGAACTCGGAATTTCAACAACATATTCAATTCTAATTAACATTATTTAGATGACAGAATTGTCTAATAAACTGAAATAGCACTTTAGATGAAAACCTAACTCCCCCCGCCCCCGATAATTCCCTTAAATGAATTTTCCTAGAGAAATGTTTCACATAAAAGTTGTAGCTCTTTGTATGTGTAGTTCATATACCAAGTTTGAAGAAAATCGACAGAGCCATTTTTGAGAAAAAAGTAAAAAAAAACAACTAGTAAAGTGGTAATTGCAGTTGAGGAATTTTGACAGATAATGTACTGTCAGATGCCATGGTGATACCTAAACGGAATTTCAAGTTTCTACAGTTTTTCGTTTTTGAGCTGTTGTACACATACACACACAGACCATTTGCTAAAAACCACTTTTTTGGACTCAGGGGACCTCAAAACGGATATTTCCGGTGGAAACTCGATATCGAAAATTTAACACGATTACAATACTTCCTCTTACAAGGATAAGAGAAAGTAAAAAGTTCTATGAATATTCTTACCTGGTAGTATATTTCTGTAGTCAATTGTGACATATCTATTCCGATCCCATCTGGTATGCTCATGAAAAAATCCAACTACATGCATCAATTCATGTATTACTGTTCCACGTTGGACACATCCTGGCGATTGTAAATTTATTTTTTGAGGTCCTCCTACTCGTCCTATTGACGAATAACATCCTTCTCGATCGTTAGTGATATATATGTAATCTATTTCATTAACCCTGGGAACAAATTTTATGCACGTTAGACGTGCATATTCTGCAAATGCCCATTCCAAAGTTTGGCGATCACTTGGAGCTGAAAATTGAAAAACTATGTACAGAATTTAGAAATTTTAAAATATTAACTGTATGTATGTATGTACATTTTTACGTTCTTTTATTTTTTTTGTTCAACCAGGGCATGCTTGAAGAGAGAAAATTTCTTCTATCTGATATCAATCACTTTTCAAAACTATGCTGAGGTTAAAATTTGTATTTCTTTAAAGAATTTTTTATTATTATTATCTGTGGGAAGGGACCAAGCTCTATTGCTAACCAAAGCCCATATAGCTACCCCAAAGGTCAGAGCCTTCTCAGTGCATTGCCGGCTTCCGGACAGTGTTCTCTCATTACAGACAACACTGTCTGTCCATCACCGGACAGCGTGCTGTAAAGGCTCCTAGGAAGAAAAAATCTTAGGGCGGCATTGCTGTACTCGACCGGGACCTCCGCATTACTAGTCCAGCGCGCTGCCACTGAGAATCCCTTCCCTCTTCATCCTCAGCACTATTTGTGTCAATTCACTTCTATTCAATTATTTATTTATATCTATTTAACCCGTTGCTTATTTCTATTTAATCTATCTCTTGTTTATTGCTTACATATTTAGCTGCAATTCTTATTTTATTTGTACGCCCCTTGTTATATTTACAATTATTTTTATTTGTCTCTTTGGCGTACCTTAAATTTTATTGTGTTTTATATAATATCGGTTACCGCGTTTTGCTTTTCGGCATAGGTTAGGCATACAAAAGCATGGACTGAAAGTAAAAGGCGTAAAAGTGGTAATAAGAAACTTTTAGTTAATTAGTGTTTAGTGAAGTAACTTTTAATAAAGTGCGGTTGACGATTAAGAGACAAAAATACTCAGACATTTTGTAGCACCCCACTATATATCAGGTATCATTCCAGACGGACTCAATCTTACTAGGAGTAAGAGAAAGTAAAAAAAGAGGTTGGTGAACAAAATATCTAAAAATTCTGGTGTTTAATAGTAGTCACACGACTTTCTCTTACTCCTTAAAATGACAAATCTCTTTTAAACTCGAATTTTACATATTTGTCGTAACATATAAATGTAGAGATGGTAGGGGATAAATACCTGCCTATACTAATCTAGGCAGATAGAGAAGTTTTTTTTTCTGGATTTTTTAAAGGTTTTTAAGGTGGAAGGATTCATCAGGGATGCATATCCCACCACTCTAACAATTTCTACAGCAAACCCACACTAGGTCTAATCATATTCCTCTACTCCCTTATATCACTTATAAAATAAATACCTATACACAAGACACCAGCAAACAACTAAACACATACATATGTACAGCTAATTTCACAACAAATGAAATAGATGAACCTCCCTAAGATATTCGAAAGTCTTATTGATATTGCCCTCATTGTCACTTAATACATCTGTAAAACTGGTCGGTAAATTTACTTTTCCCCGCGCGTTTACATATTTCGAACATTCCAATAGAATATGCGGGACCGTTAATATTGTATTGCAAGCGCTGCATACCGGCTGAGTTTCTCTTCGAAATATGTGGTTGTGTGTCAACAGTGTGTGACCGAGTCTCATTCTCGCTAGGACACTTCTTCTCGCCGAGATTCTCGATTTGAGGTTGACCATTTCTTTGTGGTACCCTTGATATTCCTTAGTTTATTTGACAGCTGCACTGTTTGCCATTTCTCTTCCCAGTTGGAAAGATTTTGTTTTTTTAGAAAAGTAGAGAAGTGATGATTATATTACGGCCCAGTAGAGCGCTCTAAAAAAGCTGAACTAGTTAATATAAAGTTTGAAATTAACGCCACTAATTCCGCACAACTATCCAAAATATTTTTTGGGAGAAAAGTGTTTCGAATAAAAGTAATACGTTCTTATATGTGAAATAAAGAAATCGCGGAAATTAAAAAAAAACTCAAAAACCTTATTCTAATAAGTCGGACTTCCGGTTAACCGATTTTCTTCAAAATTTGGAATTTTATCAATGCTTCTAATGTGTATTATTAATATTATGTAGGTGTTATAACCATATATTCTACTTAAGTGGTACTTTTAAGGAAAACATAACGCTACTGTACCCCCCAGAACCCCCAAAAAATCTTTCAAAATGAAAATGTTTCAAATAAAAGTGATAGGTATTTGTGAGGAGTGGGGAGACAGTTTACAAATTTTCAAGAAAATAGAGGGGTCCGTTTGTGAGAAAATCACGAAAAACTAAAAAAAAAATTTCAGTAAATTCGCAATTATGGTTGATGTATCTTTCCCGAAATCTTCGTGACTGGATGCGCTGATAGTACTTAGACGGAATATAAACGTTGAGCTTTCTGAGGTTTTTCGTTTTTGAGATATTCTGTTAACACACCACATCACACACCCCATCACTAAGAACAATTTTTTCATATTCAGGCATACGTAAATATATTTCCGGTGATAACTCAATTTCGAAAATCTGACAGGATCGCAATATTTCCTGTTACTAGGAGTGTGAGAAAGTACAAAGTAATAAATTGCTATATAAAACAAAAAAATGTCCAATTAGCTTTGTTTATATATATATATATATATCTACTGACCATCCCTAGTTATAGTACTGCAACAGGGCCATATATGTTAAGATCGTATCTACACTTTTAGATGTATCAAAGACTATATTATGATTGAAGACTAAATCTAAAGAACCTAATATCGTATTTATATTTAATAGAATAAACCTAAAGAACATTATATCATATTTATACTTTTTATTCAATTATCCGGGACAGCGCGAACGCAGTCCCGACTATCAAAAATTATGCGACCGAGATATCCACATTTGGGACATTCGCAGGGGTCAACCTAACCTTAGTGCAATGGAAAGGTCTCACCCTGGAGGAACCGCCTTATTGATCACGGTAACCCCGACGCCAGGTAAGTATGAATTCTTGGCATCAACCCCAAACTGTTATACTGTTTCTCATATTCACAACTAACGGGAGGGACAAGAATTTATTAATATTTATGTAAAAATTATTTCCTTAAATAAAATTTTTTACAAATTATTCGTTTTCTTTACAAGAAAAAACGTCGAAATCTATAGGAAAAAATCAAAATGATAAATATATTTAATAAACTTATCATTAATTAACCGTAAAAAGCAGAATGTCTGTACTACTAGGGTGCGCTGCTCTCTCAATTCCTTAGCTATAGTGTAGTTACCTCAGTGAGTAGAGATGCACTCTACAGTATAAAAATTGAACCATTTTTACTAAATTCATAGCGTTTTGTAAATTTAATTAGGTAATACTGACATATTGCTTTTTATAAATTGTATTTTTTTTTTTAAATTTTATCTATTTAAATCGTCACCGAATGAAAGAGTAAAACTGGTAAGTTTAATTAATACATTTTCAAGGAATAGCCTACAAATTTTTGGTTGATGTATTATACATAAACACACATAATGTATAATTAGTATTTTTCTTTTACATTGCCTGTTGATTTTAAGAAAATATTAATTTCTTAGATACTTAGATAGATACTTTTTTTTAAACATAAATCTGGATACAGTTAATGGTATAAAATAAAGACAAAGGCAAAAACCGGTCCCTTCAGGAGAGCAGATTTATAATACTCGTTCTTTAAATAAAAAACAAACGAGAAAATAAAACTAGAAGTAAACATACCTCTCAGAAAACCGACATTATTTAGTGACATTTTTAATTAATAAATTGAAGGAATTGTAAGAGAGAGACCGAAACATATGAACAACTTATTTTATGGGGATTCTGGGAGACCTTTGAGGCAGGCTTATTATAAACAGCAGTTACAAGTTTTGCTAAGCTGTCGAGCCAAAAGGTGCGCTGCTATACAGTGTATGTAATACATTCAGGCAAACAAATATGATTCCCCTCCCCTCCGCACACACATACACTGACGTTTGGCAGTGTTTTTTTACAAAAAATTATTTAATAATTAATTGAAGCACATGAAAGCCATGTAAATGTTCCACACCTCATTTTTTGGGCTTTTAAAGCAATCGAAATAATTTTTAGAAAAACTAAAAATCGTTTAATTAAGAAAATTATAGTCAAGATTCGTGGTGTAGTAACTAGTATGACAACTCTTACCATTAAAATTGAATTTTTTATTTAAAAAATAAAATATGAGCTTTCATAATTTCGAAAAATGATAATAAAAAAATTACTTACAAAAATGTCCTGCGATGGTGTATGGTATAATTCCATGAGGCCATTTAGAAGTCAAAGATATTATTCCATTTCTAGCTATTGACATATTTCTTGGGAAAACGATGTCACCTTCCACATAATTGCCCAGTTCTTCTGGATTAACCCCTGATTGTATATCCCAATTGGCTACTCTCGAGCCTAAATAAAATTGCACAGTAATGAAAAAATGCAATAATTTTACAATGTGTACATACATATTGTTTTGAAGAAAGTATCAAAGACTTATTTGATTGACTTTATAAAAGACTTGAGACTAATTAATAGTTATATAGCAAATGCTAAAACTATAGGAAATGTCTGCGTGTATAACAATTTTTTGGCATTTCAACACCCTCTTCATTTGAAACAATATAGCTGCACATTCAGATATTATGGGTTTATTATAAATTCTTTTGTCGGGCCCTCCTTGTATAATATAACAAATATTAATCTTGATTTTCATATACCTTTTTCAATATTCGATATTTCCCAAGGTAAGGATTATGTTTTGGCTAAAATTTTCATTATTTCACCAACGTATCGGCTGGTGTAAGTTGGTACATGATCCGAAGTTTGTTCTATATATCAAAGCAACATGAGGTTTATACATGTAAATCTGACCACAATGAGAAGTGTAAGCCGCCTCTCTGATATTATATCTGCTTGGAATGTAGCAAACATCGAGTTAAATATGCGTATATCATTTCTGAAGACAATTAGTATAGAAAATTTATTGTAACTCTATCTCGGGAATGGTATGAAATATTTAGACAATTATGAATGAAGATAATTCTGACGATTTCCTTTACGGCAACAACTCTTTTTACAAAATTCATTTCACCAAAATGTTGCATTACAATGTAGACAATTTTCAGCGTATCGGAGTGGAAAATATGAAGATTAAAATAATGAATTATTGATAAATAATTTGTGTTGAAATAATTATTTGGCATAAACATTGGCATGCCAGTTATGCCCACCTTCTAGGGGGGCTCATCCCTTAACCAGAATTCTCCAGAAAATTCCGTGTCAAATGGTTACAAACCGCATGGAAATTAGTCCAGCAAAATTTGCAAGCAATTTTAACGGATTTCACAAAATCGTGACACAAAATTGCAATAAAAAAAAAATATGTGAGCGTGTCAAAGTTATTTAATTTAATAAGCAATTGATATCTGATTTCAAATATTTTGAAATATATATTAATTAAAGAATGTTTAAATATATGTCAATAATTTATCCTAAACTGGAAACACCCACAGTATTGGAATCAAAATTATAAGAAACGTGGGTGATCCAAGGTCGGGCCAACGCTCGTAAACTATACACATTTGTTTTGTTAATTAATGTTTCATTAATCTAATGACGTCCCGTTTCCTTTTTTTCTAGATTCAGGGTTAAGATGGACATTATGTTTGGGTTGAGATATTTTGAGTGGTTAGCGGAAGCTGGGGAAGAACAATTGCTAAGATTACTGCGACTAAGATCACTATTTCCGGATTATGTAGGAGTGTTCACGAATGAGTGATTAATGAGTTTATCGCCATAATATGACACACTTTTTATAGTTCATATCTAAAGAAAATGAACGCTTTAGATCTTACTTGTAACTATTTTTATTTTATACAATATAACTGATTACTATACTCAAATGAGATGATTCAATCTTGTTTTCTAATTTCTAATTAATTTAACATTCAATTTTTTATTACTAATTATGAAACGTATCAAAAAATAAATCAATAAGACTCAGAACCAAACTTAAGAGACTTTTAATATTTGCACTTTACAGTAAAAAAAAAAAAACAGATTAGTTTAAATTTATAATTCCATAATGCTCAGCATTTACTATAACTCACGAAACCTTTTTAAAACTTGATAAATAAAATATATCAAATTAATATAGATAGAAAGCTTTATAAATAAATAAATGAACCTATGCTGCAACAGCCGTGAAGGGCCAAGGCTTACCAGACGGCGATTTGTATTGGGGGGGGGCGTGTGGTAAGCACGCTGCGATTACCTCGCTGCACTACCAACTGTAGTTCCCACTTTTTCTCATGATATTGGTTCAACACCGACTTTGCCCTCTCAAGAATCGAACCCCAAATTCTCACACCAAAAGCGAGTGCGCTAGTCACGAGATCAACGCGTGAGGACATAGAAAGCTTTAATTACATATAATTTGCGTTATATCTTATAATATTTAAATTTTAATTTAAGTTTAAATGGCATGGTGTTTGAACCGTCTGTTTGTTGTTATATTATTGAACATAAAATCTGTAAATAATAAACTTTTTTAAGTTAAAAAGCATTCAGTGTGAATACAAGGACACTGTTGACTACATGGCAACGATCAACAGGCCGATAGTTTGATAAAGCTGGGGGCACAAAAAGAACAGCCTGATTCTCCCCCGAACTACCTCAGAGCGAAAAAAGAAGTGAAAATGTGTATTGTTGAACGCCTGAGGAAGGAACACAAAGGAAGAGCTGAAGGAAATTAACTGAACTGAAGGAAGCTTGTAAGAAATGGACTCCACTGCTAGAGGCTGACGGCCGGATTCCAGCTAACATGTAAAGGAAGAGGGCTGTGGCCGAGGGCGTAAAGTTGACCACGGGTCACGATTACTTTAAGAGCCACCTATACAGGATCTACTTGGTGCTACGATCTCTCCAATGTGCCCCTTGTATAGACAAGGGCAGGAGATGGATGTTCGGCACTTGGACGCTTGTCCTGCACTGCAAGACATAAGATTAAAAAAAAAAAAAAGATACTGCCACTTTATACTAGGTTGCTAAAGTTCAAATGTCTGAGGAAGCCATGATCTTGGCGTAAGGAAAAAAGAAGTTGGAAAGTTTTATCCTTGACCCCTACCAATTAAACGAAACATACCCCTTTCTTTCGCTTTACCAATTTACACCTTAACAAGATGCATTTTCTCTAACTGTCCTCTTTAAATTGAGCGCCTCTACATCTATAGACTTTTCCTCTTATTTGCTATTTTTTCCATTGTTTATACCATGAAATACTGTTTAATAATTTCTTTTGCCACAGAAATTATACAATATCTGCTATCACTACATGTAATTCAAGATTTTCTGAATGTACTCCATAGGCAATTTAGAATTATAATGTGAACAATAGTTATAAGAGAAGATAATTTGGAGTATTGTATGGTATGTAACTTGTGATAGTTTTTCAGAAAAAACCTTGACTTTTTCTAAAATCAAAACTTAAATTCTCTTGTGAACCCTAGTTTAAAATAAATTTGGTAAACCCACCTTCATAATAGGAGATAGCATATCAATTGAATCAAAAGCTGCATTAAATCTTTACTCCTATATGCTTTTAATAGTTGCCTCCTATACTTTTAAAAGATAAAGGTTTGTCTTTTCTCATTAAAAACTATTCTATATAATTTGATTACTTTCTCTGTTAAATCTTTAAGCAATTACTTTAAACAATGCCCAGATAATTTCAATTTTACAACTTCATTTTTTTGTTTACCAAAGTACCAACTTCTCATTTACAAGTTCTATTGCTTGTTTGAAGATTATTATTTTTGGCTTGTCCAAATGCATGTTTTCCATAAAACTCTAATTGAGAAATCATAGATAGCAACGTCAAGGCATTAATTTAAGGCCTTATTTACATCATCTGCATATGCAAGCATTCATATAAAAATAAGAAATTGCGCCTATTATCAATCCTGTATTAGTATTAGTTTTTAATAATGATGTAACCATGCCTGCACCAAAACACTGCCTCAATATAATCATAAGAATATTGAACCAGATTTACAGCCAGGTTTTTCTTTTTTATTCAATTTGCGATTTTACATTTCGTCAATGTCGTTATTTGCTTTACGTTTCGACAATATCTTTTGTCATTTTCAAAAGCTTTTTGTATATAACAATGTCTGTAAATGATTTTAAAACAATTATAAAATATATTATGTTATTTTGGTATACATACTTTAAAAATGTACAATGTTACAATATTTTTTATTATTTTTCCACAAATGAAGCTTACCTTACTAGTATAATTTGTTTGTTAAATTGGAGAATAACTGCATATAATTTTGTTAATTTTTTGTTCAGGAGATTTTGCAGAAATGATTTTACTTTGAGATTATTCTAGATCTGTCCTTTTTTTGGGTTATTATACCTATTCACGTATTGGAGATTTCATTATGTATTTTCAAATGAGCGATGTTTCTGGATAATTATTCAGAATGGTGCACGTGCTGATGTTTGAAAGCTTTCTTTTATTGAGTATGTTGCAATTTTTTCGGCTATTTTTTTGTTGTTATCTGTGGTAATATAACAAATTAGATTTTATGTATGTTTTAAGTATGAATTATTTGAATATAATATGAAAATCTTTAATTCATACTTAAAACATACATAAAATCTAATTTGTTATATTACCACAGATAACAACAAAAAAATAGCCGAAAAAATTGCAACATACTCAATAAAAGAAAGCTTTCAAACATCAGCACGTGCACCATTCTGAATAATTATCCAGAAACATCGCTCATTTGAAAATACATAATGAAATCTCCAATACGTGAATAGATATAATAACCCAAAATAAGGACAGATCTAGAATAATCTCAAAGTAAAATCATTTCTGCAAAATCTCCTGAACAAAAAATTAACAAAATTATATGCAGTTATTTTCCAATTTAACAAACAAATTATACTAGTAAGGTAAGCTTCATTTGTGGAAAAATAATAAAAAATATTGTAACATTGTACATTTTTAAAGTATGTATACCAAAATAACATATATTTTATAATTGTTTTAAAATCATTTACAGACATTGTTATATACAAAAAGCTTTTGAAAATGACAAAAGATATTGTCGAAACGTAAAGCAAATAACGACATTGACAAAATGTAAAATCGCAAATTGAATAAAAAAGAAAAACCTGGCTGTAAATCTGGTTCAATATTCCCAACCCAATAAAACTACAATACAAAATGCAGCCAAAGAATAAAAAAGTAACAAGATATTTCAAATAATCATAAGAACTTATATCTCTAAAATAAATTTGGTAGGCACACCTTCATAATAGGAGATAGCATATCAATTAAATCAAAAGCTGATTAAATCTATAAAGAAAGCATATATATCCCTTTTCTCCTATATTCAATTAAATTCATCAGAGCGAAAATGTTAACTGCGTCCCCTTTCTAAGCCCCACACATAATATATTGTTATTTTCTATCCATTCACATAATCTATCTACGAAAAATGCCGTATATATTTGGAGATTCAATCTAAAAACTTATCATTTTTCACCTTTTTATATAGTGGGAATATTATTGCATTTTTAACACTGGCGTTCTACTCTGGTTAGAGCATAAATTAAAATTCTGCGGTGCATATATTTTATAAAACTTATTTACTAAACGATATTAATCCGGTGCCTTATTAATTTGAATCTACTAAGAATGCGGTTAACCTGGATTAATTGCAACCTTATCCAATTGGTCATGGTTTACCGTTCAGAGTAAATAGGAATATTCATAAACGCTCAAAATGAATCTCTGAATCAGCTGTACATGTATAACATCAATTTCTTCGTTATTGTGTATTATTTCTTACACATGTTTAAACGTGGATTTACTATTTTCCAAAAAGGTAGTATCTTAACAGAGTTCAATCTCAACAAATATTTGTTTATAATAGTTTTTTTTCTGTGTCACACATTGCCTTATATTCTCTTAATTCTTTCAAATTACTATCTTAAACAGCTGAGTTAGATTTCCTAAATAAATTTAATAACCTAATACCTTACTTCGTTTTTTACTTTCTTTTGCATTCAAAACCAAACCATACGGTTTCTTTTTCTTTTGTTATACACATTATTTTTTACATGATAAAGCTTTTAATTTATCCATACAGATCTCTTTTTTCTTCTTTTTCTATTATCCATTTATCAACTTCTCTTCTTAGACTTTTTTTTTATACAAATTGTCATGATCACTTTTCCAAACTAATTTGTGTAATGATTGCACGTTATTTTATAAACATTTAAACCTTGTTTTTTAATAAAATACAATTGGCACATGAATAATACTGCTGACCCACTCTAAAACACGGTCTAAATTATTTAACGAGATCGACAAATATCTATCTCAGAAGAGCCTACTGTATGTTAATTTTCCACTATTACCTGCGTACCTCCATTCAATAATATAAGCGGTGGTAACTAGTCTATATGTTCACATTCGCACATGAACCCCCTGGAAAAATCCTTAAAAATACACTCATGTTGTGAACTAGATGATCTGTGAAAAACCTCGTGACTAGTTAAGATGAATTTTTGTTTTTCAGCTCTGGCACTGGAGGCGTTACTTGTACTCTAATCACGAGTACGAAGAGCCGATATCACATATTGAGTGGCGGCTGGAGGTTCGGTATGATGGGAGACGTAAGTATTTCTGGGTATAGTAAGTTGGAGGGAAAATGTTAGCCCGTCATAAAAGTTCTATTTTGCAATCTAATTCTAGAAATACTTTCAGATTATTAAAGTTTAGATTAAGCAAGATTACCTAAAAAATGTATAATAATTTTGTCAACTAAAACCTCTTTCATTTTACACTTGAGTTGTTATTTATTTTATCTTTTTATAAAATTTTAAGAATTATCAATTTATTCTCAAATCTAAATTTGGAAAGAAAAAGTTAGAGAAATTAGTTTCTTAAATCTATTAAATCAGTATTATTAAATTTAAAGAAAGTGATGTTTTACGTATTTTAACTCTGGTGACTGGTGAAATTCTTAAACCAAGAAACAATGTGTGAATAGTCACATTAAAGCGAAACAATTCGAATTCATTAGTAATTCGACCTCATGATGCAACGGCCTCGTTCCTAGCTAAATAACGGGAAGGATGATTTGTCATGTAATTTCTTAGGTCAAAATATATTAGGCTTACAAAATACTAAAATTATGTTAAGTCAAGGCTAAGGCTTTTGATGCGTAATGTTCTTTAGCATTTACTTTTTAATAACCGTTTATAGCAGACAAATTATCTTTAAACATATCTATCATATCGTTAAGAATTTCGTAGCCTTCAGGGATGCATACGGTTATTTCAGCCGAACAACGCTAAGATTGACTGATCCCCAACATTCATACAATAATCCTTAGGGGCAAAGAAGTAGTTAATGTTTGCAAATATACTTTTAACTACTCTTAGGCAAAATCTTGATGTACATCACCTCACCATTCAGTCACACTTACAAATTTTTCACTTTATGCAGGACTGTAGATTGTGTTCAAACATTGATGAAGGGCATCTTGTAGTCGTGATTTTGACTTTGTACCCACCTCCTCTTCACATCTATCGTTAAAGAAGAAAGTTTAGTGGTTGTTATCTTGGTTACTATTTTGCATCCCTGTTAACCAGATTTACATTTTGGTTACATTCATGACCATTCCCCAGTTCTTATACCCGTATCAGCTAATTATTTGAACCGAAGATGTAAATTTACTAGCAATAATTTCTTAATTCCTTATTGGATCTTTTCCAACAGGAAGGCGAATGCACTCTCTCTATCATTCTCCTCTTACAAAATGCCAGTATCAACGTTCAGTTTTCTTTGTGAAAGTAATTTTTGGTTTTAAATACGGCACTAGAGACCGCATTAAGTTTCGAAATCGCCGATGTAAATTTATTGGACGCCAAGGAAATTGCACCAGATGCGAGAGCAGTTCCAGTTAGCACTAAGTTAGGCAAAGTCTCTAGATATCATTCTGGCTACTTCCTCGAAACACCTGCACAATTCAGCTCTTTGATAAAACAGAATTGTTTTAACACAATATATCCGATAATATATTACCAATGCTATTAATCTCATCATAATTCTGAATATAGCTAGCAAAAATGAAGAAGCTTTTATGGATTAGTGTTTATAGGTGAAGACATTATGATATTAAAGAGATTATATGGAATTAAGTACGATTGTGGTTCTAGAAAATCTGGATTTATAATTTTAATTTATAACTTGCATTGGTGCTTTAAGAGAATGAGCTAGTAAATAGCGATAATTATAAACATATGTACTTGTTTTCAATATCTTTGTTGGTGTAAAAAGTAGCTTAGAGATCCTGCCAAATTTTTGAAATGCTGTTTTTAGTTGTAATTAGTCTTTCTCACTTTTGGAAGTTCAAACTTGATATTTCACTTAGGTACCACATCCGACACGAGAGTTTTGATCAAACTGCATTAATCAGGAGTACGATATACACAATCGTTTTCCACTTTTTTTGTAACTATATACAAAACTCTATTACTTTTATCTAAATAATAGTTTGCCAGTAAAATGGATTCTAGGGTCTTGGGAAGATGCAACATTAAGCTTTCAGGGTGGCCTCAAAAATATTTGCAGGCATATTGATTTTAAGATCGCTCTACTGGCTAGAAGAGAATAAATCAGTCTAGGATCAGAAAATAAATATTAAAGATGGACGTTTCTTTATACCGGCTTGGTTCAAATAAAATTTAACAATGAAACGTAAATAGCATGTTTGCGTGCAACTTCCGTCTTCATATGAAGTACATTAAAAAAATTGTAAATGTTATGGATAGCAACCGGTTGCCAAAAATATTAGCCACGTCAATAATAAACAAAAAGATTTGTTGGGCTAAAGAATGGCTGAGGCTTTTAAATGAATTCAATTTGATTGATGTTTCTGATGCTGATGTGAGGCAGTGGGCTGATCTGTCTGATGCTTTGTTAAAATGTATAATTAACAAGGAACATAAGCAGTTGATATCCAAAGCTCCAGGCAGCTCAAACCATTTATTATATCCCCATTTGAGATTCGATCTGAATGATCATTATTAAATTTAGATAATTTTCTGATTGCAAAATTGATCATTAAGGTAAGGTCAGAGATGCTGAATCTAACTTGCACCCCTTGCAAACGTGATACTTCACCCTTCTGCCCGGTATGCAATATGAATGTAAGGGAGGATCTTTTTCACTTTCTATTTGAGTGATCTGGCCTATCAACTCAAGAGAGCAAATGGTAAGACTGTTTTGGTGGCAGAGGAGGGGATACGTGTGATCAATGGTGGCTGCGGCTGGGGTCTCCTTGCTTACAATGTAAAGAAAGCCTATGAATTTAGAAGAGAAAACAAAAATTATTTAACGGATGAATACTGAAACCATTTAAATGTTGCAGTGTTTCTTCATTTAAATTGTTTAATAATTCAATTATTTGTTATTTGTTACGTTTTGATATTGTTATCTGTTATTTATTACGTTTTAAGTAGTGTGGAACTCACCTGACGGTCTTATGACCATTGGTTTGTTACGAAATATCACTGATCTCTGTATATGCATCAATTCAATAAACGTAATTATAAAAAAAACAATTTAACAATGAGTGTTCCGGTTTTGTATTTTGATTAATTGCAGGTTCATTGTAGATTTTATTAATTTTCATTTGATACCACAGATCGCCGAGCTCTTTTTTACTTTCTCTAAATAACCGGAAATATATATTTTTAGGTTAATCAAAGACAAAAACAATAATGATCATTATTTTAAAAATGAAAGAATTTATGAGGAAATATGAAATATAATTAAAATACCATCTCTTCTTAGGAAATATTATAGTGGGAACTGTTTAATAAATTTTGGGAAGTTATTAATCTTACAAATAACTATTAATATAATATAGTCAAAGGGTCATTAAAAATAGTAAATTAATTTTACTATGTATTAGCCAAGGATCTAATAGTTGTGACCTAAACATAGTTTTTTAAACCTATCCCAAAATGTGTACTTGAAATTTACATAAGGTGGGTTAATAAATTTTTATTTCTATTAATGATTTTTTTTTGTCTTTTAATTACGAAATTTTGTTATTTATGTTCGAGTGTTGATAGGAAAAAATGAAGTAAATAATAATAATAATTTTTGTTTGTTCCCCAGATATACCATTCTTTTTTCAGAACATCTTTTAATTGATCTAAGTCTGGAATTCGTATTTGACCATCTTGGATCAACTATAAAGATTTTTTTCTTTAAATTAATGAATGGAAGTAGGACAAGAATCTAATTGACTCTATGGGTATCCCAGTCTAAAGATACGAATACAAGGAAAATCTTTGAAACCGTTTTCAAGAAAACCGGTTAAGTAAAATTGAAAATCCTTTCTATCAAATCGCACTTCTAGTTAACCGACTTTCATTTTAACATACTTTCTCTAACTACTGTAAGAGGAATAATTGCGTTCTTACCAGATTTTCGAAATTGAGTTTTCACCGGAAATACACGTTTTGGAAAAAAAGTGGTTCCAAAAAAGGTAGTTTTTAGAAAATGGTCTACATGGGTGTGTGAAAAGAATATCTCCAAAAGATAGTAAAGTTGCAAGAAGCTCAAAGTTAGTAACCGTTTAGTACTACCACCGTATCATACTCGAAGATTTATCTACTTCAACCGGGAGTGCCCTTCACTGAATGTTTTTTTTTTGTGTGTTTTCCTCGAAAATCCAACAATTTTCTTTGAACTTTATATATCAAATACACGTACAAAGAGCTACAACTTTTATTTGAAATATTTCTCTGGAAAAATTCATGTAAGGGCACTTTTAGGGAAGGGGTGGGGTTATGTTTCCCTCTAAAGTGGTATTTCAGTTTATTACACAATTCTATCATCTAAATAATATTAATTAGAATTAAATATATTGTCAAAATCCCGAGTTTGAAGAAAATCAGATGACCGGATGTGTGACTTTACTGAATCGGTTTTTCAGTTTTATTTTTTTATTTTCTCCATAAAAATGCCGACGGTTTTAAACACTAATAAAAATGGTGAGTGTAAAGAAAATTTGCCATTTCGCAGGAAGAGAAAATCGAGTGATCGTTTCACACCAGATTTGTTTTGATGTTCGTTACGACCGTATCGTATTTGATTTAAAATGGATGTTGAGGTTCGGACACCGCACATGTAGCTGTACCTAACATATTTAATTATGTTCTACATAATTATTAGAATCGTACAGTATTTCGAAAAAGCACTTACAGGTAAATTCTGAGAAACCCTCAAAATCTAACGTTCTCGCCCCCTCCCCAACTGTTTCAAATAAAATGATTATAAGAGCTCGTATTTTGAGGGTCAAAAAAGTTAATTTTTTTTTTTTTTAGAAACTGGTTAATGGATTTTGACTGAAACGTTGATGTTGGATCCTTTGTGATATTCAATGGAATATCAAATTTGAACTCCCAGCAATATTTCTTCTGAGATATTTGTTGACCCACAGATATATCAAAACAGAAATCTTATCGCTAAAAAAAAAAAACAAATATTTATTTATTCAAAAAATTTCGAAAATGTAGTTTTGGGAAAACTTAATTTGACACAATATCTTGTTTAAGAACCATTAATAATTTGTTTTACAGATAAATTGGTTAATATCATAAAAAACTAATATTAAGGAAATATTAAGGTTAGAGAAAACTATTTCTGTCTAAACTATAATTATAAATAAAACTTTTTCTTTCACTTGAATGATTTATGAAAATTAGAAAATATATGAATATTTTTGAATGGCAAGAAAATAAGGGAACCCCTAATAAAACAATTAAAAAATAATAATAAAATGTTTAAAGAATATTCTTAGTTCCAAAGAAAGTCATATCCACTCTCAGTTTGAACTTCTAATACATTCAAATTAGCCTCAAATTTGACACAACTTTGTTAGATGAAAAATAGCTACAATTAATTTCTGCTTTACTATAATCCTAAAACGATAACTGTAAACTTATTTATGAATTTAAAAGAATTTATTTATATTAAAATTTTTAGACACTACTTTGTTTTAGATTAGAGAAAAATATAGAATAAAATATGTATCATTATAATTGATGTAAAATTTCTTTTAAATTGCCAGTAAAGCAGGCACTTAACCTTACTGTAGGTTTTTAATATTTTTTTTTTCTACCTTAAAGTTTTAAATTAGATATAATGAACTTTGATGGAATAACTAGTCGTCCACTTCTCACAAGAAGAGTTTATTCCAAACAAAAATTTAGTCATCAATAAATATGAAGACAATATAATAGTATATATAGAGAATATAATGAAGAATCATTTCTTTCAAAGCAAAGTCTTTCCAAAATAATTAATCATAATTTGTTTTCACTTTCCAAATATTTATGTGGTAAACATAAAGAATTCTTAAGAAAGAAAGTAAAGTGATTGAAAAGTGATATTAATACTGATCTCATTAGTGCTGATTCTAGAGAAATACCTTGAAACAGCCCATTATATTTTCATTATAAATATTTCCTATACATTAATGGGGAAACATAGGGAGTAAATATTTCAATTAGAAATGATTTTGCTTCACGAATAGATATGTATTATTTTTGTTTTACGTTTTTAATCGTTGTTTTTTAATTTTTTTTTTTTTTTTTTTGCTAAATAATGTAGTTGAATAAGTTTGTTTTTAAAAAATGAGCGTTGATAATTTACATTCTCAATTACCTGAATTCACTTTACTTCGATGGAAATATTAATTATGTGTCATATTGTAAATGTGAGATTCGCAAGTCTGTTATGAAATTAGAAAAAAGAAAAACTATTATATGTATAAAACAAATATCGTCCAAAATATATCTACATATTTACACTACTTTTCCGAGCCACTTGCACACATTTCTGGTAGCGTGTCACCAGTTTCATTATCCTAGTGTCATCCGAAGAGGGAAGTGGACTAGCCACTCCTTCAGGGGTCTTGGTGTACCTATGGAATCCCAGCCTAATAACACGAACAATACTTTACACTGATATTCCCAATATTCATCCAATACTAACAAAGCCTCCAGATGTAGTTGGTATGTGGAACTTACTAATAACTCACCATCTCTTTCTCTCGCTCTCTCATTCAACACACAAAAACACAAGTATATATATACTTATACCAAAATCAAAAATTCCTGGTCCAGTTTCTGAACCATTGATTGACTATTCTTGAGTTCTATCATTTCCAAACCGTTGCGTTGCAAGCTATTTCTTTCAATGTATAAAGAGAATTCCGTAATCTCCGGGCGTCAGATCGGGCTGCAGGGATAGAAGTCAAAAATTGCCCAGCGAAATTGTCGCAGCATTTCAACAGTTCCAGCAGTATGTGGTCGAAGAAAATCGTCGAGCACCGTTCCACTCATCAACCCTGTATGAGAAAACCTGGACATACTTCCCAAAATAAAAGGCGGGTGTATCTTACTTTTACCCACAAACTGTTGAAATTGACAATTTCATTGGGCAATTTTTGACTTTTCTCGGTCAATGCCACCCACCTCTTTAGGCGTTCTAAGAAAATGGCGTGTATGCAGCAGTTTGGAAATGATGATGAACTACTCAAAAAGGGCGTTAAATTCGATAAATTACAGTAGGCTTCTCTGATAATGAGATTAAGGAAAGGCTACCAAAAATATGTGCAAATTTGGTGGTGATTATGAGGAAAAATTTAGTTTATTCTGGTCCTAATAAATATTTATTTATATTACATAGTTTTTTCTAAATTCTACACGGACCGTCCAAAACGCGCCTCACAATTTTTCAGGGTTGTCGGTATTGATTCAATTCCACTGGAAAACTGACAGAGGGTCTGCTAAGGATCATTCACAATTGAACTAATAAATTGTTTGGCCCAGAAGAGTGAATTCTGAGGTGAGGAAGTTAAGAGAATTGGATCTATTGTAAAAATTTCTCTCAAGGAAACTAAGAAAAGATGACTGAGGAATAATATCTTCCTTAAAAAAAAAAGAAACCAAAATAATCTATGATCCAGCTTGGCAAACTCATTTTCAAATCCGTTTTATTAAATTAATGTAATTAATAAACGAAACATAAGTAAAGAAGTGAAATATGGAAAATTGTAAATAAGTTCAAGTAGGAAAGTAATGCTTATTTTTCAGATGGGTTTTACATCAACTATTATTAATTTTTATTATTTCTTTCTGAATTAAAAAAAAAAAATAAATTAGTCTTCTATAAATAAAATCAGTTTAAATTATAAATGTTCTTTAAATTAAAAGACTTATAGTATCATCAGATAGCAAAAGATAATTTAAACAAGACTTAATCTCAGAAGGAGTTTCATTAAAAATGTTCCAATGACTAAAGACATGTAAAAAAACAGAAAAAACACTATAAATCTCTCTTCGGTATAAAACTTCCTGTTAAAAAAAAAAAAAATCTATTTTTACAAATTCTACACTAAGCGTTTGAAATTAAAAAACAAAAAATACAATTTCTATATACTGAGTTAAAATTAACTTGCCCGATTCGTAGTCTGGTGTTGCAAACAAATGACTTCCAAATTTTTGATATATTTCCATTATTTCTTGGTTAATGTCTTCATAATCATCGTAATAGTGCTGTGAGAAAACGATATCTGTACAGAGTAGTATGCATGTAAATGCTATGTAAATCATGGTGTCGCCGTCACTAATCACATCAATTTTGTTAACTTATGGTTCTGTATGTAACAGTGCATTTATTTAATAAGCTAAAATCCCCTCCATTGTTGTTATGGTGGTACAGTGGCTGAACTTGAATAAAATAACAACTTCAAGTTCATATCCCATATCTTTCTTTAGTATGTATACTTAATCCCCCTCTTGTGGTATTGTCAACTTGTTTAGCATTATTACCTGATGTCCGTCACCAACTGATTATTTCTATCCAACCGCGGTTCATTCTCTACACTGGTTCTCCCTAGAATTAATGAATTGCTTACTAATTAAACCATTTATTCACTAATTTTATGTTTATTGAAGCTGGGGGAATGTAACTCTATTATAATCCGGCAATAGTACTGGCTGCTGGCCACTTAATATTATCCCTCCAAAACAAAATTTTATGAATTACAGTTTGAGTCATAAATGTAATATGTCTAACAAACTAAAACAAGAAAATTGCGATAGCCATCAGAGGAATTTTAACCAAAAAAATATTAACCACATTTTAAAGTTTTTCGAATTCTTAATTCCTTTTAAAGAAATCTCTAAATAATTCAGTCTTAGGGGAAAGTATTAATATTTTTTTAAACTAGTAAATATTTACTTTTTTTTATGACTAAAATGCTTGTGATCAGGTAACATGAACCCTTCCAAATTAAACTTAACATCAGTGAAGATATTGTTTCCAATGACTGTCCAAAATATGACTTTTTCTGCAAAGGGCATCCAGATAGCATTAGGGTAAGGTTCCAGACTGGATTTCTCATTTTCTTTTTTCCTGAAAATGTTTTGGCTCTTCTTCTTCTTGCATGGCACTACAATCCCTAAAGGATCTTGGCCTCCTCATTAACATTTGCGCATTCAGCCCTATTTTGAGTTAGCTTTCGCCATCTTTTAACTCCCCACTTTCTTAAATCCGATTCCACATTATCCAACCAACGCATCGTCGATCTTGCTTTCATCCATTGACCTTCCGAATTTTCGGGGATTCTCACATTTCCTATCCTCTCCCAATGTCCCAGCCAACTGAAGCTTGCTTTCTTTATAATACTAACCTTATCTTGGTCAGAACCAAAATAGGTGCCGTAATTCTTGGTTGGTCCTTAGCCTTCAACGTTCCTCATCGTCCACGTTTCGCTGCCGTACGTTACAACAGTTCTCATAACTGTTTTATAAATAATTAGCTTCTCCTCTCTAGAAATCTCTCTGAGGGTAGAAACTTTTGAAGTGACCAAATTGCCAGCCATAATTTTGGCTTTAACTTCCTCCGATACTTCATTTTTATCGGTGACGATTGCTCCTAGGTATAAAACGGCTACAGCCTTAAAACTATGATACCCTAAGGCGACCATTTCTTCTACAATTCCTGTTTTTGCACTTCTATATATTATTTTTGGGCACTTATCATGTTTCTCGGAGTACCATGGAAGTCTTGCTGGGGTTAAATGCAATAAAAAAAACAAACTTTCAACAAATGAAGAATTCCTTTTTAAGTGATAGTTAGGGGCTGGAGCCCTGGGGACATTTGGTACAAAGTGTTGTGGGTTGGTCTGTAAGAGTATTGCTGTCTGTAAGGCTGTTGGGGTTGGTTGTAAGGATTTGGTTTTCTGAAGGGTTGGTTAGGCCTTTTAGGACCGTGGGAGGAATTTAAATTAGCCACAATAAATGAGCATTTGTTATAGATTATGCTCCGCACTTCGTCTAGAGTGCTGGGGTCGAATATCATGATATGGTTGCTTATGTAGGAGGCAGGCATTTGTAGATATGAAAAATTATTTCTTTGTCTACTCTTGTTATTATTTGTTTTAGTGTATCTGCTGTAAGTCCGTCTAGTTTGAGTCTGATATACACTAAGTTACGTAACTCCTGTATCCTATTGACGAAGTCAATAGGAGACTCCCTAGCATGCATTCTAGTTTGAAAGATTTCGTCTTTGAGGATCTCATAGGATCTCGAATCGGCAAAGCTTTCCCTTAGGTATTTTAATAAATTTAATAAGTGATCTACGTTATTAGAAAGGAGTACGTTCCTAGCAGGCACTACTAATCTACTTTTTACTTCTATGAACAGGATATTATGATTATAGTCTCTCTCTGCTATATTTTCTGCACAAACGGTGGCATAGGCACTTTCGACAATGTCGCAGAAGAATGCTAGCTCAGAGAGGTTTCCGTCAAAATAAGGAATGTGGTCATAATCTTCTTTGGAAATCTTATAGTTGATTTGGGCCATTTCTGGGATGGTTTCTTTTGGGATTACTAATTTAGATGGTTTGACGACAGATGAGCTACTTACAGATTTCAGACGTTGCTGTTGACTCGCCAGCTTGCTTTTCTTCTTGCTTCTAAGGGTGATTCTTGCTCTTCTTGCAGAGATGCCGCGAATAAAACACTAATGTGTAAGCCTTAAGTCTTCTTTGGATGAGTGAGATAAATGATCGCACTATTCCGTGAGGTGAGATAAATGATCGCACTTTTTGACTTAAGCTTTCGCGGTCCCTGTTCGGGCGCCAGTTATGTCACAAGGACCCTAAATTAACTTTTTAAAAAGAATTTATTTAATACAATTACAATAGTAGTTAATGACAATATACACTATACACTGGATGACTATGTGAACTTAGATGTGAACAGTACGGTGGCGAGCTGAGGACTGACTGCCTGCTGGTCGGTGGGAGTATTTATATGCTGTCGGCGGCTGCTGACGCAGCATTGGTAATTTTCCTATAGATGTGTCATAACTTTAATTTCCGTCAGGATGCCTTAACAGTCTTATACAGTCTAAGAATGCTTTTAATGGTCCCTGATAAAGGTTTTCCTTCTGATAGAATGTTGAAGACTTTTGTTTTCGATCATTCTTACAGTATCAGGTTACCTTCTAGGGAAGATTGGTTAAAACTGGATCCGTCTGGTAAGATACCTGTTAATACCTACTGTGTTACATGGACGGATCCACAATGGATGGTAGGTCTGGAGCTGCAGTCTATTTTAAGATATGAGATCAGTTGGCAGTATCTCTTGGTGAATGGAGCACAGCTTTCCAGGCTGATATATATATATATTTAAGGCTCGTCATTCTCAACATCTATGGTCATTGGCCATTCTGAGAATGTTTCTCTCATTATGACAACACTGTAGTACTCTAGAGGCTCCTAGGAGGAGAAAATCTAGGGGTAGCACTACTGGGCTCGAATCCGCATTGCTAGTCCAGTGCGCTACCACTGAGCTAATCCCTTCACTAGGCTGAGATGTATGCTATTCTTGTTGTCTTTTGGTTAGGCGGGTACGTAACACTAACTTAAAAGGTTTTTGTATCTGTTCGGACAGGTAAGCTGCGTTGAAGGCGCTGAATTCAAGTGCCTTCACTTCAAAGTTGGTACTAGAATGTTCTAGGAGACTGGAAGAGCTTTTTCCTTCGAAAGATGTACTTTTATTTTGGGTGCCAGCTCATATGGAAATTTTTGGGAATGAGGGCGTGGATAAGTTTGTCAAATTACGCGCCTCCTTCCCTTTCATGTCCCGAGCCTGCTATTGGCGTATCTCACGGCATTAACCCTATAGAAGAGCTCAGCGGGTTGTTGGCATTGTTAAGATGCTTATTGGGAGTCCGACCAGGGCTAAGATTGAAATGTTGCTGTGTCTTCCACAGACCTCTTTCAGGCATCTGGTTGGATTCCTTATTCTGGTAACGGAACTCATGCCAGACCCCTTTTGTAAAGTTTGTGAGACAGTGGAAGAAACACCCATCCATCATATGACAGATTGCTTGGCACGCGCGCGCGCGCACACACACAAACCATTTTCGTAAAACCACTTTTTTGGACTCAGGAGACCTCAAAACATGTATTTCCGCTGATAACTCGACATCAAAAATTTGATACGATTACAATATTTCTTCTTGCTAGGAGTAAGAGAAAGTAATAAATACCTGGAGTGAGAGACACTCATACAACTTTTACTCCTTAATGCATAATTTTTGCAATATACTTAGTTGTTTTTAACTTTACAACTAAATATGGTTTTGTATAATGGACAGTGATGATTTTTCATTTTAGAGTAGCTCGAATAAGATATATTTTCGTTGAAAACACATTATATCGATAAAGTAACACACTATTACAGTAGCAAGGGATTTATTACAATTGTGACAACAGTATTGTGTTGTATAACAAAACAGTCTGAAAGTTAAGACATAGTGTTGTATACAGAAACATACTAGTATCGGTAATAAATTGCAACTCTATTTCTTTTCTTTTCATACACATCTGTTTATTTTGCTAAATAATAAATATAAGGCCGGCCGGTTAACTTGTCTCAGCAATCTTTATTAGCCATTCTTTAGGTCATGGACTTCTAGCTTCTTCAAGGTGTCAATTTATGTTCCGGCCCTAGTAAGGAAAAAAGATATATAATAAAGAATAAACAAATCTATGAAAGTAAATAGTAATAACTGAGAAGAAATTAGTTAGCATTTCGGAGAAGCTTTTAAAGAAAAAAAAAATATTTGCTCAGAAGAAATAAAATGATGGCGTTAAAACGATCAATAAAAATACTGAATATGTTTTTGTAAGAATACCATGAAATATTTTCGTTTAGATAATTTCACACCCTGATAAGCAATTAATTTATTACTTAAGTTAGATATAAGTGTCAATTCACTTAAAACCAATCTATTGAATTTCAATTAATTATTACGCGGCATTGCATGAAATACTTCTATAAGTTTCAAAGTATAAATAATTCATCTCTTCAATCCTAGAAAAAGGTAAAAAAAAAAAGTTGATACATGGTCTATATTAGTTTGCGTAAGGAAAATATGATTTACATTTCAAACATTATTCAAAGTTAGGATAGTTAATAACATGTTATCTTCATAATGAATCATCTTTTTTATAGGTGTGCATGATGAGCTACTTTGAATCATAAATTGATTCTATAGTAATTTCTTCAATACTGAAGGACCTTCCATAATACGCAATGCTTTGTGACATTCACTACACTAACCTTCCCAAAGGTTAGCAATTTTACAAACTAGGTTAACATTATATGTAAAGACAGGCTTCTGGACCAAAAAGAAACTTTTGCAAACATGTTTGTGTAGGTGTAGCATGAACTTGGGACAACATACTCAATTATAGCCGGAAATATCAAGACTTCTTAAAGGTTTCATTTGTTATTGCTCTTAATTTACAAACTTGTCTTACCATTGAATTTAAGAAAAAATAGAATAGAACAAATAATATTCCCAACGAAGGCCATATCAATGGGAACCAAGACCTAAAAGAAAGTCTTTTGACAATTACTTTTTATATTATCTTAAAGTACAATGTAACTTATACTTTATTTTATAAATAAAACCATGTTTATTTTTAAAGTTAACACAGCTGTTCACTCATTTCTTAAATATTCAATTTTTTTTGTACTTAGCACATTCGAAACGGAGCCACTGTCCGCCCTAACCTGCCCAATTAGGGCTGTGAGGGTGTATGTATGTTGAACAAACATATTAGGGTTGGGTTGAATGCAATATGTACAAACTATTTAATTTCGTAGTATTTTATCTTATTTTTCAGATATTTGCTTTATGTGCTTATATACATTTCGCTATTTGTATTTTTGTTTGTTTGTTTGGCATTAGCACGAGTTATAGCCAACTTATACAAATATTCTATTTGTATTTGTTTTTTTTCTTGATATTATGTAAAAAAACGTGCCGGTGCAATTGCTCATTTATATGTAAGTTATATATTTTTATGAACTAATTCGTTGTGGTGATTGGAATTTAGAAGGCAGTGATAAACACATGTTTGATAGCTATATATAAAAATGCCTGTATAGGTATTGATGGTCGGCAAGTGAAAGCATCTAAGTAATCTGCTAAAACTGAATTTTTCTGGAGAAGCCAAAATACATCCTGTAAGGCTTAATTTTATCAATTATGTGCTTCTACTGGACTTATTGTATCTTTCCACCTTTTTCAACCACAATTAAGTGGAGATAATTGTTTAATGTTTTATTAAAACAAAAACATAGCAGATACGTTTTTTCACTGTCAGTTTTCAGCTGATACGTCTAATCACTTTGTAGAAAAACACCTGGAAATTACCGATAATTGTTGCTAGATTGAGCATCAACATGAACAGTTATATTATATCTGATAATTTTAAAGAAGAAAAATGGTTATGCTGAATGTAAAAAATGTATTTTTTTTATGGAATTTTTTAAACAAAATGTTAAAAATTAGGCTATTAAATAAAAAATATAAAATTAAGACTAGCAAAAATAAAATTACGACTAGTTAAAGAAGTTTTTAACGTCTCTTCTTCCTTGCATTCTGCTCAACCATGAGAACTGAACTCCTTCTATTGTCGTAGGGTAGGTTGTCATAGAAGTTGAGGTGATCTTGTGGAATCACTGATTTTTAGCTGTTGTAGGTGAATCCATTTTGACCGTTTTATTTTTAGTTTACTTGTGTGTAGCTGTGGAAAATTTTCCAATGGAACTCTTTTAAAAGCTGTCCTTGGTTTTGGCATAGGTTTGAACTCGGAACTAATGTTTATTTTGTAGAAAATTTTACCGTCAGGTGTGTATTTTAAAACATCTGTGGTTGGTTCATCAGGCACTACCTGGTCTTATGGACTTATAGTGTCCAGACTGGGACATGAATAGTTTCTTACAAAGCTTTAGATTTAAGTAGTTTAATTAGAATAATAATTTGTGGAGTTATAGGTGTCGATTATTGACTTTAAATCGTGTTGAATAAGTTTTCGGTTTATCTTTTAGGTTCATTTGCTTTATTTTTTTGGGGGTTTTCTTCTTTTTTGATTGGTTGATTTTTTTTGGTTTGAGATTATGTAATTTTTATAGATTGGGAAATTTTATCTATGAATAGATGTTCTATTACTATGACTTTTATGTCAATGATGTTGGCTTAACTCATTGATTCGTGTACACTCATAAGGCATTTGGGCTCTGGCATTTTCTAAAGCTGTTACATAATCCGACGGTATATAAATAGGTTTGCCTTTGAGTTTCCTTTCAACTATGGCGTGTGTTGAATCCACCTCCATTTGAGAATGGCCTTTTTCCAAGAACTTCTGAAAAATTGTTATGTTCTTGTTGGCACTGAGTTGAAGAAGAGCATTTGACATGGTAATGTGTCTATTCTGATACCCACAGCCTTCACTCCAAATGATAATGGGTTTCGTGAAGTCACAATAACGCTGTAAATAATTTATCACACAAGATGCAAATGTGTTCGCCAATAAATTCGCTTCAGTTTCATCGAACCAGTTGCATTGACAGTATCAATATCAAAAATGGTGAAATTAGGCACACACAATTTTTTTTTGTAGTACAAAGATGATGCCTGGATACTAGGGCACACTTTTAATTTAAAGCTTGAAGATCTTGAGTCAAAACAATACATTCACCGTTACTCCCATCTAACTTATCTTTCTCCTTCTGTGTGACATTTTTCTCTTCACAGTATTTTTTTATACCCTCTGAAAATAGATTCTTTATTATTGTCTCTTGGATCAATGTAGTTTTTGGTGGTAACTTAGGAATCTTATCTAAAAATTCCTTAAGCGTTTTTTCCTTTGAGTCCCATTTCTCTCAGATTTTATTAATTTTTCGGCGGCTATTCCCATCCCAGCTTCTTGAGTCTTAGTGTACTTCAACACCATGTTCTCTTTGATACCTAGAGTTGAAAGATACAAGTTTTTTGCACACATTGTTCTCATTACTATTGCAATCCTTGAGAGTACAATGTAGGCTGAATTGTCGTCTTGAAGCCTCCTTGTTTTCCACTGTCCTTCTCTGTACAGCCCCTCTTTTAACTGTAGAATTAATAAAGGCCTTCCTTTGTTCCCATGACATTTGGGTCCACAAAACATCAAAAATTTGTGCCCTTACGTTTTCAGGTACTCTATGACAGTCCCTTGTTTTCGTTGATTAACACACTCGAGATGTACAAGAAGGTCCCATTCTTCTTTCATCCTTTGGAAAACCTCTTTCAAGGGGTTTACTCTTTTTCCATCAACTTTTGTCCACCCTATGTACTTCAGCCCTCTGCCACGAAGAGCTCGATGTTTATTGTCAAACCAATCTAGCTTGGGGCATTCTATGTTCCTGTAAACTGAGCGTGGATTATCATTTGATGAAGAATTTGGCACAATGGTGTATGTTGGCAACGCCTCATTGTTGGTCAACTCGCTGACTTCACAAGAAACAGTCGTGGTCCCAGCACTTTCGCTGCATAGTGATGAAACAGTTTCTTCTCCACAATGGGAAACATCAAGACTTAGACTTAACAGGGTCTGTGCACGATCAAATATTACACTCATTGAAATCCATAGAAGTTGTGAAGGGACATTTTGGATCATTGTTTATATTTAAAACTGCAGTAGAGGCTAAGTTTTCTGATGAAGATAAATCTTCAAAAACTACTTCTAAATTGTCTATATCAATTTTATTTTCTTCCACACAACTTGTATTGTTAACTTCAGTCATTTTGTGAATTAAAGTATTTTCGTTTAAATCAGGGACCTCTGGAAGAATTTCGAAAGGTTCATCATCTGCATTTTGCACTTCACAACAAAAAATGCTTTCAATAAAACTCTTACTCAGTCCATCTGTATTGTAATTATTAAATCCAGGAGTATTTGTGATTTCCTCCTTTTGATTAAAAATATTACCACTTCTGTCTTCATCTCCATTACTCATACATAATATAGTATGATTCATACATAATTTATACATAATCATACAAAATAGTATGATTAGCTGAAAAGCTAGGAACAACATTAGTCTTAACTATATTATCACAGTTTGGGACATCGCATTTGAGATTGTTTGTTTTATCACAGTTAACGTCACAGCATTCAACACTTTTTACTCTATTTGAAGTTGGTTTGCTCTTCTTATCTTGTTTCACACGATGTCCATCTTTTTCTAAAAGAGCTGTTAACTCCGACAAACTGATGACACCATCTCCACCTTCCTTGCTGCCTGCCGCTGCTTGAATTTTCAAACTCCCACTCACCTGATGAAGACATCTCTAAGCCTGTAAAAAATAAATTTAAAAGCAACCTTTGAAGGTCGAAAATAATTAAGATAAAACTGTAAGTACATAGTAATTTTATACCTAGTTTGTCACTTGTGTAATCACGAATCTGCAGATTTCTGTGTGATTCAAGGTAGAGTCAAAGCAGTGAAAAAGAGTATCTGCATGTTCCAGTAAAGTGACTAAATATGCAATAATTATTGAACTGTAAAATTATTTTCTATTGGATACGTTACTACAACAATCAACAATTATAAGAGAACTCATATTTATTTGAAAAAAAAAAAATACATTTTACCACGGTAAAAGCATGAACTAACTTACCTGTAGACGGACTTCCTCCAGTGGGTTTGTAACTGTTAGATACATGGTATCACTGCAACCCTAACTGTCGTTTCAGTTACGCGCTATCTCTCTGGTCATCCATAAAAACTAAACTAATTTTAAAAAAAGCCTTCAGATGGCGCTTAGATGTCCATCTCGCTGTTATGAATCCATTGGTAACCGAAAATCGGCAAAATTGTCAGATTTGTGGTTTCACTCGCCGCCCGTCGATATATTGATCTTTGTTATAAAAAGTTTGTAGTCGTTTGCAAGGTGAAAAGTGTTTCTTTTTGATAGTACAGAATTTTGGTGGACACATTCCCAACTCTACCTGTGGATCGAGCAAAGGTGTTTGAGGTGGTCGGAGTGGATATGACGGGACCTTTGTATCTGAGAACTGACAAGGGTACTAATGAGAAGGCATGGGTCTGTTTATTTACCTGCGCTGTACATTTGGAACTGATCTCATCACTTTCGACAGATAGTTTTCTTTTGGGACTAAGAAGACTTACTACATGTGGTAGAGGTCGACCACGTTTATAACTAACTATCAGAGAAAAATTTTTGTTGGGGCAGATAATGCGTTTAGGAAGTTGGATTGGTCTGTTATTACAAAGTACAGTTCAGCGCGGAGAATCGAATAGAAGTTTAATCCTCTATCTGCTCCACGGTGGGGTGGATGGTGGGAGCACTTGATTGGCATTTTGAGAAATCTTCTTCGGTGAAGACGCAAATCTGTGGATTACGAAGAGATGACAACGATTTTGTATGGTTGCGAAGCCATTATAAATGCTAGACCATTGATTTACCTATCTCAATACCCTTAACATCGAGTATGTCCTTACAAGACATAGAAGAAGTAGGGATAATTGATTTAGATATAGTGGAAGCGGATGACCTTCGTAAACGATTGCAATACCGTCAAGAGATACAGAAGAAACTTCAAGTGAGATTCCGATCAGAATACCTGGGACAGTTAAAACTTAATGCTGGGAGTAATAAGCAGCAGCAAGTCCTATTAGGAGAAATCGTATTCATAGGGAGTGACAACTGGAAGAGTTTAGGCTGGCCTATCGCCAGAGTGATTGAACTTATTCTTGGCAAAGATGGAAATGGCAGAGTACTTCGTTTGAAAATGTTTAGTGGAGAAACGGTCCGTCCCATCTAAAGGATTTACCCATTGGAAACAAAGTAACAAAGTTAGATGCGTGCAAATCTGAGGTCTTGAGAGAGAGCTTGACAGAAATCAAACGGAGTGAAAGACTTATTAAGAAACCAGTAAACTGTGGACAAAGTTTGACTCTATGTAACTTTGTTTGTTCTTATTTATAGTTTTGTAAATTAACTTCATAAATTTTATTAATTTAGGTTGGAGGATGTTGTGATTGGAATTTTAGAAGGCAGTGAAAAACACATATTGTTTAATAGTTACGTGTAAAAAAGCCTAAATTCATATATTGATCTTTGCATAAAAAGTTTGTAGGGGAAAAATTGTTTCTTCTAATGGTATAGAATTTTGGTGGATTTATTCCCACCATCCTTATATCGTCAAACATTCTTAGATTTGTTTTGGTGGTTAGTTCTGCAGAGCTGGAAAGCATCAGAGACAATTTTTCCGTGATAGCCTGCTTCATTTTGTGGTGGACAGTGTGGATAACACAGACTTGCACAGTGTCTGACAAACGCATCCTGAAGATGTGCGAACGCCGGAAAGCGGTCGATGATCACAAAATGAAGCAGGCTATTCACGGAAAATGTCACTGATTCTTAGATTTCTCACCTGGACTTCTTATTAGCTTCTACTGAAGTATTTATATTTTTAAAATTTTGTCAATTAACTGTAATTTTTTCCTGAAGTAGGAATGAATTGCAATTTTCAACATTATTCAATAATTGTTTCCTGGACGATATATTATTATTAGAAGATTTTGATATTGACTAGCAAAGTTTCAAAGCTTATCACCTTTATTTTTGTTAAAGCTTTTAGGTCCAAAAATTCAAAATTTGGAGGAAGATGGTCTTCCAAGATAGTGGAAAAGATGTTTTCAGAATAAATCTTGAAAAAGAAGTTGATTCCATCGCTCAGTTTCCATTTAATATTCAAGATTACGCTGACATACTGGTCGGCTGCATTAGAAAACTTGTCTCTCTTCATCTTTTCCTTCTTCTACTTACATCGGTCGTTATCAAAAGAATGTGATTTAATTACCGTTGTTTGAAAGCCAGAATTAAATCATTTAGATTACTTAATTTGTTTCGGAAATTGCTAAGGAAATTCGACGATATTGCTAAGGAAGCCAATCTTCAAGCTAAAAACGTTTATGTGGAGATCCGTAATATTAAAAAAAAAGAAGAGACTTCTTTTGCTCTTCTCTCTGCAACTTCTTCTTCTTCTTCTGAAAACTTCTCTTTGCAATTATAATGTTTACGAGGAGATCTATCACTTCCTGGGGTAATATTCTCTATTATCTGAGTTTCGTCAAATTTATTTCAGAAAAACTACTCTCTTCAGGGAGGAGATCATTGGGTTCTTGTCTGGTCACGTCCACCCTCGCCCTCTGCTATGCTCGTCATGCCTGGAAGGACAAGCATCACTGGCTTTCTGACATTTAATTTTAACTCTAGGTAGATAATTTTAGTGAATATTTGATTATTTTAATTTCATTTTTTCCTTATTTTTCTTATTTAACAAACGTATGTTTTTCTCTTTTGATTTCTTTCATGGATGAGTTCTGTTTTAATTTAATTAAATTTTAGAAGATTAGGCTACTTTATCTTGTAGTGGATTAAGTATTGTTTAAATTTGTATTGTTCATTTACTTATTGTTTAAGTATTATATACTTATTACTTACAGTATTGTATAATAAGTATTGTTTACTTATTACTTATTGTTTAAGTATTGTATTGCTCTTTATTTACTTATTGTTTTTTTTTAGTTCATGCAGTCAACTCAGCAAATGGCATTTGCCATTGCGTAAATATTGTTTTTTCATAATTATACTGTATTTTATTATAATATGATAATAATAATATTATTACTTTTTTGAATATTAGATTAGATTTTCGCTTCAGAAGTGGGTTCCAGGCCCGACCACTGCGAGCCCGCTTAGCAGTGGTTCCCAAACTTCTGTGCCTATGGACCCCTTCTTATAGCAAAAACCTGACCATGAATCCCCAAGTGAAATAACTCTGCATAACTGCATAATAGAAAAAAAAACAAATTTAACTTTGATGCTATTGAATGGTAAATGGTAACGTAAAAATAAAATATAAACAAAACATTTTGATATTTAAAGTTATAAATATTGCAATTATAACTTTTGTTTACACAACAAAAACATTATTTTTTCAGGATATAAAATTGGGTAACCTCCATTTTCTAACCAGAATTTATGGTATCCTTGTTCAAACATTGGTGTCAGCTTCTTATCTTTGGATAATTCAATCAATTGCTCCTATAATTAGTACGGATTCTTATGAACAGATGCACGGCTCTTTTACAGTGCCATATTTTAGACGAGTTTTTTGTATGCAGCGGCGAGATTCCGTTACTGTTTAAACCTAAAAAGATATATAGACAGACGGCCGGGTAGGCGTGTATTTTATATACCTCTCTACACTTATATTTTAAGTAAAAATCGCTACCAATCTAATTATTGTTATTAATTTAACTTTTATAGTAATGAGAATAGGTCACAATTATTTCACTTTATATTGAACTTTTCGCGGACCCCTCCGATGTTGTCCACGCACCCCCAGATTAATTTTAATTTGCCACAGACCCCCTGAGCGGTCATAAGGACCACTAGAGGTCCGTAGGAACCACTTTGGGAAAGTATGGTCTATAGCAATTGATTCAGAGCACATATTCAACCCATAGCCCTAAAATGGCTGGTTAGAGCAGAGCGGACACAGGCTCGGTTTCGAAAGCAGTTCAGTTTCTCCTTCTGCAGTAATTTGGAACCTCTTTGCAGCCAGGCTTACACTAGCTCAACAAATGAACATCTCTTCTAAGTAATAGTCGCTGACCAGTCACCATTTTAATTGTAATTAGGTTCTCCCTTCTCCAAATAGGCATTGTAAACAAGGACCTTTATCTGTCTTCGTCGTTGAAGTTTTATGGGAGATGTCGCCTTAGTTCGGAGCCGACAAAAGCCACCGCCTTCATGTGCCATTATAAATTATGTATATAAATGACCTTAATATAAATTTATGTTTATTTACAATTATGCATTATCATTCCCGAATCATTATTTTCATTGTCATTTCTATGTATTAGATTTATATTTATGATCGGTGGATTTACGGTAGTCGTCTTTCAAGGTTAAAGAAAACTACAAATGAAATTATAAAATAAAATAGGTTATGTACATATGTATATGTAAACTAGCATTCACTCTCAATTCGTCATTCATTTAAGGAATAATAATATTCAGAATAATAATGATTAATAGATTTTACTTAGGGATAATGCCTTCTGGCGGACCTTGACTATTATTCTAAGAAAAGACAATGAACAATATTCATTCTTTTGTTAATATTTATCAATGAAAACCATATTTCTCACAGAATTATTATTTGTTGAATCTATTTATTTCACTTCTTCTTTATGATCAGCCATATAATTAACTTTTTTCTCTGCCTCTATCCTGAAATTGAATTTCATGAGAAAGACATGGTTTCAAGCATGAAAGATTTATTATTTAGAGAAAAATTGCTGAAAGTTGGAATACTCAGTACCCTAATACATTAGTTGTGGAATAAGATAGTAAGAATCATTTCATTGAATGCATTTTTTTCAAAATAGCTACAACATTTCCTTTAAACTTAATATATTTTATAATTACTATTACACAAAGACCTTTAATTTTATTTAATACAATTTTTTTTTGAGAAAATCTATTTTTAGAAGGTCTGCATTAATCTTTGCCTTTTAGATGCCATTTAAATAAAGAACAGTTTTTTCGCTTAGATAACAATGAAGTATGCATTAAAGATTGAAAAAGGAAATATGTCTACTGGAAGGTGAGGAATGCAGTAAAAGAAAATAGTTTGAATGGTCACCCCCGATGTTTTACTTTTTCTTACTACTTAACTGAAAATATTGTAAACGATTCAAATTTTCGAAATGAGTTTTCCTCGGAAATCGAGTTTTGAGGTCCTCTGAGTGGTTTCGTGAATATGTTTGTATGATTAAAAAGGAATTCATAAAAAATATAAAAGTGATATTTCACTTCGCTTCTGTCAGGGTTTCTGACATAATCTTTTTTTTTTTCTTTCTTTTTTTTTTGTTTTAATAATATTTACAGGAAATTCCATTTTGAGGGGGAATTTCGAGGGAACTGTAACATTAGACTTACCTCGAATTGCCATTCCATATAGTTTCAAACAGTGCCGGTTCGTGGAAAATGAGAGTGGAGGTTCCCAAATAAACAGTCAATTAAAATTAGTTCAGTAGTACTGCACATTTCAAGTACTTCGGAGTATTTCAATAAAATCTGTGTTAAAGTGAACATTAAGAATTCCTTGAAAAATTCTATAGAATAAGATATACTCCTGGAATTCATCCAACAGATTTCACAGTTTAACTTCGAAAAAACATACATGGAAACAATAATACCTTGTTTTTATATTATCTCCAAATTTAGGCTAGAGAATATAATTGTTCTATAGTCATAACAATAGTTAAAATTTATAAAAAAGAAAACTTTTTAATTGCTATTGAAATAATTATTTATAGAATAAAATTTTGAATTTTGACAAAGGAAGTTTAGACTTACTTATGTAGAAACAAACTATAAGGAAATAAAATATAAATTTTTATTTGAAAAAAATCAAAGAAATATGTGTACATATACACTCAGTCACAACAAAAAAAAAATTATTATTCAAGTTATTATTATCATTATTGAAGTTATATTGATTTCAAATTTTAGGGTTGCGTGAGGCTACTCTATCTTAAATAATTTATGCGAATAAGATATCTTAAATAAAATTATCTATTATTTTATTCACATATGTTTCATTTAACTAGATATTGATATCAATAAAGAATGGCTAATTTTTTGAATTGAAAGTAAACCTGCGGAAGGGCCTTGATTGATTTATAAGGACTTGTGACTCATATAATTCTTTTGTCAACGTTTTCTTCATCTAATCATCTACCTTCTTCCTTTATACTTTGATGATGATTATTGTTTATCGTGAATACTGACTTTTTTTTTCTTAATTAAGTTTCTTCTAATCTTGCATGTGTTGTTTCTTTCTTATGATATTACTTAGAAATATCTATTTATACTTTCATTGTTTCATTAGTACAATTAGCTGTGAATAAGAAGCATATTTTGCTTAATAATTCATTGTAGCATTGAATCTCTAATCCTCTGTTTAATATTGTGTATTAATTTATATGTATTTACGTTATTTATATAAAATAAAAAAAAAAAAAAATGATAATTATAAGTAATTTAAAAAAAAATATATATATATATACATTATAATTACACAAATATGCGAGAACTAAGAAAAACTGTTATTGTTTGAATTGATTTCACCCATGAACGAAGGCTAATTAAATATTTTATAAAGTTGGATTGAAGTTTAATAAAAAAAACATAATGTACATTGTGAAAACAGTGTAATAAGAAATATTTGTCACTGATGATTGCAATTTCAACAGGAAACAATTTATTTCAGGTTGTGAGGAACGACCCAAAAATAGTTATGTTTGTCGACTCCCAGGTTCAATAATCAGTAATGAAATAACGACTGCCAAAGCTAATCCAATGTTGTCAGTTAACAAAATCCTACCTCGAGAAGCGGAGATATGTTTCCAATGGAGCCCTTCTCATTCTGAGATTGAAGAAAATGCTATGGCAGACTTTTAACCAAAAGACTGTTCCAGCAATTGCGGCCTCATCATCACTTATCGTTCAGTTCAGCTCATATATTAAAGGAAGCTGGAGATATCCTTAAAGGTAGGTCATAGGATTGAGGAGGAGTAAGTACATGGGCAGCCCTTATTGATAACCCTATGCCGCATAAACTAAATAGAAAGAACAACGTCCCTGACTCTGGCGAAACATCTTAAAATCGAAACTCTTAACCTGTCGGCGAAATATCTTAACCATATTGGCCATTCCCCATTATGCCCATTGTGTCCACGGCATACATTGTATGCCTATCGTTACCAATTTGGGTTTTAGTGTTGACGACACCATATGGTGGAGAATGTCTAGAAAATATGGGGCTTCTAGAGAAAAAAAAGGCTAACCTACCAAATTAAGGGGACGTAACAAAAAAAAAAAATCAGATTAACAGTCACCATCTTTTGCAGTCTTCCATCATATATACGTAGATGTACTAAGTGTGAAGAGAGTAATGACTGTTTAGGTCAAATCTTCTTCGACATAAAAGATCTTTTGTGGTTCTCTTCTATATCATTTTTTTAATGGAAATGAGTGTTATTGGTGAGCAACAGTTATCTCGTGAATCTACATGCACTGTATGCAAGCGTAAGTATGTACCTGCAGCGAGATCAAGATACCCGTGACGGTCTACTTCCCTCTAGGATCATTTTATTTAGTTAGTGTTTAAGTTACATAAATTTAAATGTTTTAATCTATACAATTCCTTAAGCTCCGAAAAATCTCCAAGAATCTTATTCTTAAAACTATTGTTGCCGTCTTGCCAGTTTGTGTCTGTATTGGTGTCTTCCGCGCGCGCCCGCGTTGTCCGGCCAGACATCCTAATTCTCCCCTTTTTATTTCTCTCCCGTCAATTCTCTGGCTCGTTCGTCCCTTCTTTCGCGTCTCTGGATGTTGGTTTCCCCTCCACAGCCACCCCCTTTTTCCTGGTTATTCATTCCTTTTCTTCACTTGTGGTTTGGCTCGCTTCACGTGGGTATATGTGTATTTGTTCTCTGCGTCATCATTTACTGCTTCATCAGCAAATTTCACCGCCCTTACGGGTGTATTGCGTTTGCAACACCGGTCTTTCATCTCTGCCTCCAACCAGCTTCCGAGAGGTCTTATTAGCATCAACGAACGCACGCTTCCGTACCGCTTCATTCACCACTTAGCTTTCCCGCAACTTCCTTTCATACACACCCATATACGAACATATTTACACATATATACAGCCTCCTTTATACCCTTTTTCGCTTCCTAGCGTCTTTCACAGCTTCTCAGGCTCAACGCACGCTTCTCATTCATCATAACCGCATCTTCAAGGTAAGCCAATTAAATTCTTTATTGCCTTTGTTAGCTTTCATAATTCGTGCTTCATTAAGCCCCTAACGCTTCCGAGTTCACGCCTACGCGTGTACATTTTGGTCCGTGCCGGGCCGTATATCGCCTTCAGCGCCTCTACATACAGTCCACTTATATTTATATTTATATTTTAAATAATCCACTTAAGTTTTATATTTTTCTATATTACTTATTTATCAAATTTTGAATATTCCTTATCTAGTTTGCATTATATATATATATATATATATAACACGTTGTTCTGCTTCCTTTGTTAATTTAAGATTACTTTTAATTTAATCGTTTTATTGCATTAAAATTGCAGCTTGCCTTGCTACTTAAATTTCACTTTTGCATCAAACAATGGCACCTAAGAAAGAAAAGGTGTACCCGTCCTGTATCCGAACGATGTTCGATCGTCTTTGCAAAAGCGTCACCGCTGCCTTGCATCACCATTTAGATACTTTCCTTCTGAAAAGAAAGGAAGGAACTGCGTTCCCTCAAATAATTGCGTCTTTGCACAAGATTGACTGCTAACTTCTCGAGGCTGACCCGTTTCCTGAGGGCCTTTCCGAACAGTACGTGTTGGATGAAACCCAACAAGTGCGAGCTCTGCACCAACAAATTGTCTGCACTTACGCCGAAGCTGAGCGTCCCCCCACACCACCTCCCACCGTTTCAACGCACATCCTGCGTCCCGTCACCCAACAATCCCAGTCCAACACTTCGAGAGGAATTACCAACGTGGGTGTATTTTCAAGATACCTTCACTGCTCTGGTGATTGACCAACCAGGCTTTCCGGCGTGGAACACCTCCATTACCTGCATAGCGCTCTCGCAGCTAGCGCTAAGGCCATTATCTCTCACATCCCGTTAGCCAGGGGCAATTCCAGAACGCCTGGGATGCATTATGCCTCGCGTACGACAATAAGAGGCAAATGGCTGAATTGCTCACCGCGTCACCGCCCCCCTCATTCCCATCTGTGGCCTCCTTGGAACAAATGCTGTCCAAATCTATTACTAGTGCCAAAGCACTCCTCGATGTCCAAGCGCCAAATTTAGCCTCATTTATGGCCTTTTCACTGCTCGTCCGTCAACTAGACAAAGAAACTCGAAAACAGTTCGAGATAGCGCACACCGGCGTTGAATTCCCCACCGTCGCCCATCTTAAGACGTTCGTGCTTAACTCTTTACACGCCCTCAAACTCACTCCTCCCATACGCCGCGCCACGCCAACTCCTCCGGGCGCCTCTCAAGCATCATAAGCGACACCTCCCCCATCCACGCCCTCTCGCACGCCGCCTCCTCGCTCACCCACGTACGCGCCCATTGCGCCAACGCCCTCTTCCTCTCGTTCAGTGTACACTGCCTCCCACGCATCATAACCCAAAGGTCCCTCCACTTGTGAATATTGTCACGGGGCACATTCAATACGCCAGTGTTTAGGATTCAAGGCCTTATCCGTCAAGCAACGGCATAAATACGTCACTCTGGCCCAACTATTTCGCAGTTGCCTTTCGGCAAAACACGGCCTCCGAGCCTGCCGATTCACGCAGCATTGCCACTTCTGTGAAGAACGTCACCACACATTGGTGCATCTATCTCACGGCCCGTTTCTCCTCAAGGAGCCGCGGCTTTCCCCCTATTACCGCCAGAAGAGCAAGCACCAACCCGTATCGCCTCTCAACCTTCTTCGCCGTTTCCCGCATCTTCTCTCACCGTGGTAAAACCTCGGTCTGAGTCACCTTCTCAGAGAATCAATTGGGCTGACTGCCCCTCTCCTTGTCGCTCCGCCTCTCCACCTCGCGGAGGGACGACGCTTCTCAACCCACTACCCGCGGGCGCACCCCCGCACTCGAGTCCCCCGCTTGACGCGGATTGTCATCTTTTCTCTCAGTGCAGCGCCAATAATACCAAGCCCTTTAACGCATCCGTCCTGATGCCTACTGCGGTAGTCACCCGTGCCCTTCTTGATTCCGGGACCACCAAACTATTATTACCCAGGCGTGTGCCCAGCGTCTACGTCTGCCCTTACAACCCACAAACATTCAACTTCTCACCTTGGGCTCCACCACCCCTATGCCCTCCCACTATTGCACTACTTTCAAACTCATGCATCCAGGAGATTCTCCACATCTGCTTGTTCACGCCATGGTGCTTGACAGCATTATACCCTCCCACACCCTGTTTGCCATTCAAAGGGGATTGTCCTGATCTTCGTCAACTTAACCTTGCTGACTTGACATTTAACCAACCGCGCCCCGTGGATGTTTTGTTCGGGAACGATATCCTCCCAAGCCGGCTTCTTCCTGGAAGAGTTCCTCGTACTCCAAGCGCGCCTGCTGCGTTTAATACCACCCTCGCCTGGGTGTTATATGGCCCCTATCACCAGCTTCATGGCCAAAACGGGTTCGATTCTCAGCTTCTATCCGAAACAACGAGCGCTTGCCTTCCGCTCCTTGGCCACAACCACCTACTCCTCTCGCTCCTCAGAAATCTCCACCATCTCTTCCACTCTTGATTGAGAGGACGGTGGCACCTGCACTTTTGTCCGAGGAGGCTCCCACCTTGTGTACCGCTTCTCCGCACATGCTTTCGCCGCTTCTCCTCCACGAGGAGAAGGAGGATAAACTAAATCAAATCGTACGCCGCTTCTGGGAGATTGACAACGTCCCGGAAAACTTACCGCTCACGGCGGATGAACTTATCTGCGAGACCACTTACGCGCGGACCACGCAGCGGACTGACACTGGACGTTATGTGCTTTCTCTCCCCTTCACCTCACGTGAACTTGGAGAATCCCTCAACATTGCGTCGCGTCAATTTCTCAGGATGGAAAAACGCCTCCTTCAAAACCCCCCATTGCGCGAAGCCTATATTGACTTCATGCGCGATTACTTGGACCGCGGTCATATGGAACCAGTGCATCCCGATGACACCTCCCCCTCCTATACTCCGTGCTACATCCCTCATCATGCGGTTCATCGTCCAGATGACCCCTCTACCAAACTGCGAGAAATGTTTAACGCACCTTCCAATGGCCGCTCTCTAAATGATCTGCTTCTCACCGGCCCCAAGCTTCAGGCCGACATCGCCACGCTTCTGCTTCGCCTTCGCCTGCACCGCATCGTCTTCACCGCCGACATCAGGCAGATGTATCGTCAAATCCTCATCTTGCCTGAGCATCGGGATTACCAACGCATCGTCTGGCGCTTCTCCGAACAGGAACCAGTCTTTCAGACTCAATACAGTGACTTATGGCGTTTCATCGGCACCATTCGACAACTCGCCCTTGATGAAGGGGATAAGTTTCCCCAGGCAAAAATCATGCTTCTCCATGAAGTATACGTCGACGATCTCCTTACTGGCGCTGCATCTGTTGCAGAAGCCCAAGTCCTGCGCACGCTCTAACAGCTTCTCATGGCGGCGGGTTTGAACTCCGCAAGTGGGCTTGTACAGGATCCCCCCGCAGATCACTGCCGTCCCTCCACTTCGGATGACTGTCCCTTGACCGCGATCCCATTCTGAAACTTCTCGGCTTGGGCTGCTTCCGATAATTTCTTTTATGCTGCGCGGATGTCCGAGGCGGCGTATACTAAACGCACCGTTCTTAGACAAATGGCTCGTATATTCGATCCGTTGGGGTGGTTTAGTCCGGTCACCTTCAAGGCTATTCTTTCGTTATCTGTGTCGGCTACAGCTGGATTGGGACCAGCCACTGCCTCAAGAAGTTGTCGACCCGTGGCACAACTTTCAAAACCATATCCCGGACCTGGGAAAATGCATCCAAATAGCTCTCTGCCAGACGTTCTCCCCCCATCCGTCCATCACCTTGTTGCATTTTGTGACGCCTCTGAGTCTGGATACGCCGCCGTGATATACTTACATACTGTCTCTCCTAATGACCAGCCTCATGTTAACCTCTTGGCCGCTAAGTCAAAGGTCGCCCCCAACAAGTAGCTTTCGCTTCCCCGACTGGAACTTTGCGGAGCCCACCTTCTCGCTAAGCTTCTCAGTACGTTAAATCGCGAATGCTTCCTCAACTCTAAGCCTCAATAGTCGCCTTTTGTGATTCCACCGTTGCTCTTGCGTGGATTCGCGGCGAGAGCCATCGGTGTAAAACGTTCGTGGGGAACCGCGTGGCCGACATTCAAGACCTCATACCGCTTCACTCCTGATGACATATTTCCACTACGGGCAATCCCGCAGATTGCGCATCAAGAGGGGTAGCTTCCCATCATCTTCAATACCACTCTGTGGTGGAATGGGCCCTCGTGGCTCGCTTCCGAATCCGCGAATTGGCCGAAAGCATCGGTAGCCGTTGATGCGGATTCCGTACAACAAGAGGCCAAACCACCTTCTCTGGTTGTACTGACAGTCTCCACCGTTGAAGATGGTTACATTAATTGCTTCTCATCGCTTCTTCTCCTTAAGCGTATCACCGCTTATTGCTTACGTTTTATCTTCAATTGTCATAACCTGTCCGCGCCTAGCAGAGGCTTTCTCACCGTTTCCGAACTATAGGGAGCGACCGATATCCTCGTTCGCGCCGTTCATACTAGGCATTTAGCTAAGGAACTCCAGGAAGCGCAAAACCCGCTGTCGCGTCATCGTCTGGTGCGCCAATTACATCTCTTTCTGGACGATCACATTTACTCCGCGTCGGTGGAAGACTGTCATCCGCCTCCCTTCTTATGGCTTTCGCCACCCTGTACTGCTCCCGAAGGAACACCAATTCACGCGGCTTCTCATAGACGACGCCCACGCGCGCTTGCTGCACGCGGGGGCGTTGGCTACTCATGCCTACTTACGCAGGTATTATTGGATATTAGACGGGCGCAACGTAGTGCGCCATCGCATCGGCCGCTGTAATAAAGCTTCACTGCTAAGGCTCGCCCCATCATCCAACCCTGGGCGGCTTGTCCTCCGAACGCATCACCGCTGCTACCGCCTTCACCATCACCGGTGTGGATTTTGCCGGACCTTTCAGCATTTCGAGCGCAGCGTGGTGCCGTTGTTACCAAAGGCTATTTGGTATCCTTTATTTGCTTCGCTACCAAGGCCGTTCACTTTGAAATAGCTTCTGAGCTTTCCACTTCAAAGCCGCTCGCCGAGGGCTCCCACAACCATCTTTTCCGACAACGACCAATTTTGTGGGGCCCATAACAAACTTCGAGAGCTCGGCCGCCTACTCTGCAATGACAGGCGGCCGTCTGCCGCGCTGCCTCGGTGGTAGGTATTGACTGGCGCTTCATTCCGCCCACAAGTCCACATTTCGGAGGCCTTTAAAATCGACCAAGCATCACCACACTCGCGTTATCGGTGACCAACGGCTGACATATGAAGAGTCCTCAGCGACGCTACTGACATCGAGGCCTCCCTGAACTCACACCCCCTAAGCGCCCTCTCTTCAGATACCTCTGATCCTGAGCCCCTAACTCCTGGCCACTTCCTGGTTTTCCGCCCCCTAACGCTCCTCCTGCGAGATGTCACCACTCTCAGCATCAACCGCCTTTCCCGTTGGCAACTTACCGAGCGGATTCAGCAGGACTTCTGGAAGCGCTGGCACCACGAGTACCTGCACACGCTTCAACAGCGTACTAAATGGCTTCTTCCGGCCACAAAGATCACTCCAGGCACTGTCGTCCTTGTTCATCAGGACAACGTTCCACCCCGTCAATGGCCGCTCGGTCGCATCACCACCCTGCATCCCGGCCGCTATTCCGGCGTAATTCGCCGCCCCTTAGCCAAGCTTTGTCCATTACTTACTTACTTACTCCCTGGCTCCACAGGTCTTGATGACCCTTGGCCTTCCGAGTAACTTCTCTCCATTTCTCTCTGCCCTGCGCCTCATTCTTCCAATTGCGGACACCTAGCTTCTTCGCATCCTTCTCTACCTCATCTCGCCATCTGCTTCTTAGTCTTCTGAAATTTGCCACTGAAATTGTCTTCCAGCATTCTTTTCTGTAGCCTATCACCTCCCATTCTGGCTACATGGCCTGCCCATCTAAGCCTACTTGCTTTTATACAATTTACAAAGTTTTCGTTTTTTAAAAACCCCTCAATCTCCGCATTGCTTCTTATTCTCCATAGACCATTCAGTTTTTTTGCGCCGTAAATTCTTCTAATAACTTTTCTTTGAAATACCTTCAACTTGTGACAATCGTCTTTTGACAAGGTGCAAGTTTCAGCGCCATAAGTAACTACTGCTCTTATTAGAGACTTATATATCTTTAATTTGGTTGTTTTAGTTAACAACTGGGATTTGAGGAGTTTAAAATTAGCAAAGTAGGCTCTATTCCAGCCATAATCCTGTTCTCAATTTCACGACTTATCGCATTTCTATTATTTGGAGAAGAACCTAGATATACGAAGCTCGGCACAGTTTCGAAGGTGAAGTCTAGGATCTGCATGCTGTTTAAGGATCATCTGTTTTCTGATGCTGACATTTTTAAGCATTTTGTCTTTGCTTCATTAATAATAAGACCAACCTTAGAGCCACCTCTGACAATGATTGCAAATGCTTCTTTCAGCGCTGCATCACTTCTGGCGACAAGAACCAAATCATCTGCATAGGCGCAAAGTTGCGAGCATGTTTATTAGTGAAGTTAACTTGTGGACTTAAAGGTAAAAGAATTAAAGATTGCTAGCGGCATAAAGACATTTTGGAATCTTTGGCAGTTATTTACTTGGTACTAAACAGCATTTTTTAGTCTATTCTAAAGTCAGTTTAGAAATGTAGTAAGTGCTTTCATTATACTAGGGTGTAAGAAAAGTCTGTGCATTTTTCTGCTCTTTATCCTCAACAGTACTTTGTACAGTTGACTAAATGTTTCTTTTTATCAAGGTAAAAGGTACCCTTTTACTTTCAGTTTGTATCAGCTTATGAAACGGTCTATGGGATTTAAAAAGTGTTCGAGTTGAATTTAGAAATTCAGGCGATTTTGAGTCACTACTTTAAAAATGGCACCTCTTTCGAACTTAATGCAGTAGTAGGCTCTGCTTCTTCGCGGGCTGTGCAGAACTGATTCAAAAAATTTAGAGAGGGTGATAGAGCCTAGAAAGTAAGCTTCGTCCATAGCGTCGCCTCTCCTTAAATTTAGAACGTCTGACGCAAGTGTAGAAACCTTATAGAAAACGTTCAGGTGAATAGGCGTGTCCCATTAAACCATTATCCTCCACCTGCGAGCAGCCAGCTGGCGAAGCATTCCACATCAGCACCCCTAGCAAGTCCCACACCGGGTTGGTCTGTAATACCTGAGTGATTTCATCAACTCCTAGGAAGAGAAAATTTAATGGTATCACAGTTAGACTCGAAACCGGGACCTCCGCGTGGAAGTCCAGTGTGCTAACCACTAAGCTAATCCCTTCCCTCACAATGGATTAAATCAGGCCAATCAGCTGTACCCGTTCCCCCAAGAGGAAAGTTTGAAAAAAAATTGCTGCGTGAATGGTGGATCTATGTGGAAGTCATCCATTTTGAGCTGACGATCGTGCGATTTCCGAACTTTACTCTACTCAGCTAGAATGCGTACACTCCGTTTTGGCTGAAAAATATCGTCACGTCGAACCTTCTCAGTAATTGAAGATTTGAATTTTGAGCTTCTCCTCGCCCAGCCACAGCCTGGCAGGCTCTGATTATCACCTCCTTCTCTCCATGGCCCACTTTTTACTTGGTAAAAAATTTACAAATTCGTAGGAAGGAAAAAGAGATGTTTACAGTTTTGATGTTAGATACCTCATGGTATCGGAAGGGTATCTACTTGTTGACTCACAGTTGGGTTGAATTTATAGAAAATGATGACCTATATTCGAGGAAGCTTAATACGTGAGTAAACAAACCATTTTTGAAATGTAAGAAAAGCTCACAGACTTTTGTTACACCCTAGAATTGTTGCAATGACTGCATTCGAGCATTATTTAATTTCTTAACTGCGCCCTTCGGCAAAGCCATATATGTCCATTCTGGTAGTTAGCATGAAATGAATATTTTTTAGGGTTTGAAAAGAAATTTTTTTCTGGTAGTACCTATAAACCAATCGCAATATCTTAATGTTCTCCTAGATTCATGTGATAAATTATAATATTTTCATATTTCTTATAATTAAATGTTAAGAAGAAAAAACAGCGTTGTGAAGCTACATATTTTATAAGGGAATCACTAAAAAACAAAAGTGGGCTAGGAATTTCTGCAAATACTAATTTATTATTACTATACAACGAAATAAAATAAGTCAACAGTAACATAATTGAAGGTTCTACTATGCTCGAATATTTTAAATCTCTTTTAGCTTTAACGTATAAGTTTCATTATCTATTGAACAATACATGGTTTTTAAATATTTGCATTTCCATAATTATTCATAAATTAAATATAATATTAAAAAAATTCTCTTAAACAGTGTATTAATTCAATTAAAACAGGTAATGAAGTTGTCGACAGTATTCATGTTTAGTTGTAAATTCAACGGTAGTTTTGTTGGGTATGGTAAACTGAAGGATTTAATCGTTAAGGTTAGAAAGATAACAGTCGTGTAGTATTATAACATGTGGAAAGAACAGTTTGTTGTGTCAAGAACTGATTTCATATTGTGATGATTCAGAAAAAAAACAGTTAGCAGATAGTTTTATTTGTGAAAATGGAAGAAATCATAGGAATTGTTCTCAATAATTGGACCGGGCTTAAAATGTGCATTGAGCATGGAATGGGTGGAAGCAATAATTTAGTTGCAGAGAAGATTTCCTACATGATTAAAACAATAATAGAGAACCTAAATTGCGCAAAAGTATCATGGGAAAACATTTCTGACTTGTTGGAAGAATTTATGGATGTTGAATTTAATACTATATTAGAGGACGGTTCACCAGATGAAGTAGCGCAAATAGTATGCGAATTATTTTACCTTTGGAAAGACGGTAACCAGAATGAATTAAATACAAAAATGAATTTAATGACTGTAAAAACACCATTGCAGCAAGATTATAGAGTGCTTCCAACACCTCAGAATGTAAATGTTTCAGTGCTTAGTGTGACAGATGCTGCAGGAAATTCGTACACTGTAGAAAACACATCTGATGATGGATGGACTGAAGTGAAACATCGGCGATGATGTTAATGTTATTTCATTTTGAAGTTATTTATTGTAACAAAGAATAGATGTAAAACATATTGGAAAGTTGGAGTTACTGATGTGCAGTTTTGATTTGAGAAGTGATACTGTAGCGTATGTTTTGTATTTTAACTATTTTTTAAGATGAATAAATATAAAATTTATCCTTTTTGTTTTTATAAACGATTAATCATTATAACTCCATAATTGTAATATATTTTTATTTCCAGTGGCAGCACTTTATTTCTAAGAAAGTTATTCTCCAGGCGTATTTGATTAATATTTTATTAAAAGCTAAACTATTTTCCAAACAACTACAGGACAAAGGAGCTCAGTATTCCATATTATCTGGCCGGTTTCCTAAACTAGTATAACAATAACAAGTATGTAAATTAATTACTTTTTTGTTATTGTAGGCTTTTGATTCTTATATTTGTCAATATGCATTTGAGAACTTGTTGCCAAAAATTTTACTTTTTCTGACTTTGCTGAGATATGAATTAGATTTATTTTTTGAAATATGATGATTGATATAATTTTGACCTTTTGCTAGAAAATACTCGAAAAGTATCATATATCTTTCAGTAATAGTTACTAATGAGATATCAGTACCAAAAAAATTATCAGTGTTCTTTCCATTAATCTGGCCGGGTTCCCTCTAGCCAACCGTTATGTATGCTTGTAAATAATATTAAGTGCTGCTTTTTATTAACTAGATTACAAATCGAAACTGAGAAAGAAACGATTTCTTTTCTCCCATTGTAATAACGGTAATAAAGAGTATTCATTTTACATTCTGAAAGAATATATATAATTACACTTTCTGAAGCAAAAATAAGACAAAGTAATATGTGTTATCTTAAATAAGGAATGAGTGAAGTTTTTGGATTTTACTATTGTAGTTCATAAAAGAATTGGTCTGGTGGTTACTTAAACTTAAATCTAGTCTTAAACATTAAAGAGCACATTATCTCTTTGAATACTTACGAATTCAACTGAGCATAAATAACTGATAGGTGTGGTAATAATTGAACTTTCATAAACAATGTTCTCAAAGGCATAGAACAATTTTTTATTGCCATTCTAGGACCTAGGTTAGAGTTAAATTTGGTATCTTTTGTTACTTAAAAAAAAAACAACAGAAATACCAATAATATATATACCAATTAATAGTATAAAAAATTTATCACTTTCTTGCCGCAGATTTCAGCGTGATCAGTATTAAGCTAAAATTGAAACTGTTATTTTTTTAGCTAATAATAAATTTATATAACCATAAATTACAGTTTCTTAATCACTCGGACAGCTCAGGGACCAGAAAAAATATGAATTACAGTTGGTTATATTTAAAAAAAAATGTATTTATTGAATATCACAAAAATAGTTTGAATCAAATAATAGGGAAGAATGAACTCTGGCAGTTTTTGTTCAGCATATAAAAAAGTTTAAGGATTTAAGAGAAAAAGTTATATTAAAACATACAAATAAGATGGATATAATCTTCATGTTTTGTACAAAAATTACATAGGTTTATAAAGTAACAAAAAGTATGGAAGGAGTATACAATACAGAAAATTTTTTAAAGTTATGAAAAAAGCTAAGCGCAAAAGTCAAAAGCAATATACAGACAATTTTCGATACAAAATGCTAAATTTTACATCTCTGTTGACAATTTGGAAGAAAAAATGTGGAATTTTAGATCACCTAAAGGAAATAGGTAAAAATTTAAACCAGTTTAGGCACTTTTTATGTACAACTTTACTTTTCCGTCAAATAAATTGGATAAGAAAATTCTGAATTCCAGTCTCTGAGAAAAATGTTCTCTAATTGCGATCGGAGTGTTGTATTACCGGCTGTGATTACACCAACACCACCTGTCCTTGTGAAATAGTCTCCAACCCAGTTGGAAGTACCTAAAACCAAAGATCATAACAGTCTTTTTAGAGAAGCTTATCAAAGTTATATCAATTAACATTATTTATTATAATTATACATTATAATTAATAAATTTTCCCAATTTTTTTTAATAACATATTTTTTGAAATGTTACATTGTCCGCAAATATTTTCTACAATTTCATAAAACCAACCAATCAGTTTTCCCTTAAGTTTTTAGATAATAACAAACCTTATGTTACTGAAATTGAATGTAAACAAATTAATAACATGAAGCGGAAATATTATCATTACTTTTTTTTTAAATTATTTGGCTTTCTAGATAAACAATAGTTACGTTTGGCTGCTGTTAATAAAACAAACAAAATGATGGTTGGCTGTGGCCAAAGAAAAAACTTTTTTAACTTTAAAAGCTTTTTTCTTTGACCCCAGCCAACCATAATTTTGTTTGCTTTATTTGTTTTTCTATTATTGTTTAATTATTCTACTACAAACTCGCTTTCCTATACTTTTCACATCTCATTTGGAAACCTCAAAGAAAAACAATAACAGAACCGTTGTCTGACTAGAACCCAAATCCAGAACAAGTCCTACTGAGATGCTCAACTAAGCTGGACACAGCTTAAAGTGGAAATAGCCGATACATACCGCAGACAACCGATTTCGAATGAAAATCATAAATCTAGTCTCCTTTACCCAAGTAATTCGACTAGATGATGAAGGAATGTTTCTTCTTCTATTTCACAAATTCTGCAAAAACGATTGATAGAAGACTCATAACGTGAATGTATTACCTTAAACATAGGCCATGCCCATAAGGATCAATGTATACGCCTTAGAAGTCTATGAATAAAGATACATTAGTATTTCACTATGACAGACATGTGTTGTCCAATGATATGCCAACAGTAGGTTCGGAAACAATGAATTAAAGAGAGGCGCATAATTTAATCTATTTATCTCCTCCTTTTTTCCAGAGATTTTCATGTGAAGGTTTCGAGATCTAAAGGGCGCCTCTTTTGTATTTGAAAATAAAGTGAGGCATTGGTTTGGTGCTATCAATATAGCCTGACTACAATCCGCTTTACTATTCTGATTACAATCTCTGCAAACTCTTATTAATTCTGAATGAAGATAAAAAATTGTAATGATACCATTTATTTATTTGTGAGGTTTAAATACAGACTAATTTGAAATCTTATTAGAAAGGAAAAATATTTACCTATGTAAGCGGTATTATCAGTCACCATATATTTATTGTGATTGACTCTTGCATGACTAATTTTTCTCTGAGCAGCTGTACTAGGAACCACAAAAAATCTCTGAAAAAAAAAACAATTTAATATAAACAATAGTTTCATTTGGCCGTTGTTAATAAAACAAGCAAAATTTTGGTTGACTGGGGGCCAAAGAAAATAAACTTTCAAAATTTCAAAGTGTTAAAAAGTATAGTTTTTCGCTTCAGCCATCCAACATGTTGGTTGCTTTAAAACAATTTAAATTTTAAGGAATATTTCAGCAAATACCACTATATTAATAATTCTGTGAGACATCTATTCTAATAGACCATTATTTGTTGCGTTCTGCATTCAGTAAAAATAATGTATTTCGAAAACAAATCATTATCGCATGATATTACTAACCACTGTAACTGAGACACCTTTGAATAATCCTGAAAGATCAGCTATAGATTTAAGGAAGTACTTTTCAGCAGGATTTGTATGATTCCAGAAACTGATTAGCAATCTTAATTCAACTTTACGATCTATAGCAGCTGATTTAAGCGCATTATCTATTACTGGCCAGTATCTAAAACATTTTAATCTTATTTCAGAAAAATTAACACATGACTTTTGTAATTTAAAAGTATTTAATCTACTTACCTAATTTCAACTGCCTTGGAATCATTTATGTATTAAAATGTAAATACATTGATAAGTTTTAGAAGAAAAAATGTTACTTACTCTGGTTTAGCTGTATACTCCAATATAGGCATATAATCCATGACAGAAATATAGATAAATTTGTCTGCATTGTGAATTACATCTAAAATACTGTCAATGTCTGATGTTCTACCATCAGGACATAATTCCGGAGGTGAACTCTAAAAAAATTTTGAATAAACGCAATTAATTTCTATTTGTATATCCCTAAATTCAATGGTACACTTGCGCCTATATTATTAATACTTATTTTAATGGCACTTTTTATGCCTATAATAAAAGTGTACCATTGAATTTAGGGATATACAACTTTTTATAGCCCAATTTTAATTCTGACATCAAGTTAACAACACGATATTTTTGTGTACTTCGATACACTTACAGAAATATATACTCCTGCCTTTGTTTCATTCAGAAGTAAGTTCAAAGGAGTATGATGATTGAATTCGGTTTTTACTGATTCAGGCCACTTATCAGGTATTTTTCCATCCGGATCTGCCACTTCCCAGTAAACCTATTTGGGTATTACACAATTTTAAGAAAAACAATTTTTTTTTGATTAAAAACAAGCAACTAGATTGCAGAACAAAGGATAAATAATTGTATATAAAAAAAAAAGCATGCATTTTAATAAATGCGTATTTACATAAAATGAGTATTTACATCAAATATTTTCGCTATATCTCGCAATAGACAGGTACAGTTGCTGATGAATATACCTAGTTCCTTGACTTGAGACAATGCTCTCCAATCTGTGTTGGCACTTCCAATGTAAGCCGATTCTCTATCAGCTATCCATAATTTTGTATGCATAATTCCTCCGCCAACCAAACGTGGCATATTTACATTTCTTACCTATTATTTATTAAAAGTCAAATGATGTAGATGCATTTGGTTAACTTATATTGATACAAAAATAAAATTATAAGTCAAATAATTTGAAGTAGTATCCATGGTCATCATGTACAAGTATGAGTTTCTCATAAGTCTCAAACAAGTACAATAAGTATTACCTAAATATGGTAAATAAGGCATAGTATTTAATAGAAGAAAATCGATTAGAAGTATTTATTAATTTTCTTTCTCAGTATTTGCTGTTCTTAAACAGAATCCTTTTCAGAACATTAATTACCTCTGCAGCTCCTTTTCTTCGAAGAGTCTCTGTATCATGATCTGGAAAACCTTTAGTTGGTAGTGATTGTGCTATTTTAACTTTAACTCCCCGTTCTAAGCCTGCATTAAGTAACGCTTGGAAGACTGCTTCTCCCTGGAAACAAACATTTCAGAAGAACAAAATAACAGGCAATTGAGGAAGTAATTTGCATTAATTATTTTTATAACTGATGATAAAAACATGAAATATGACAAAGCAATTGGGGAGATTCTATTAAAAATTCAAGAAGGAAGACTGGAACTAATGGATCCTCAGTGTGGATGTCAAACATTACATCCATTTCGCTATTTTATTTCGCTAATTCATTTTTTCAGGTTTCCGAGCGGTGATTAATCCTTTCTATTGATATGATTTCTATATTTTATAGTAAAAGTAAGTATTTAGGTAATCTTTCTTTCTTAACTGATATAAATGTAAAACTATGTAAAAAACTAAATAGTATACCGACAGTAAAGTTAAATTGAAAAAAAAAAAAATATTATACAAACCAATAAGGCTTAAGCATGCAGGGCGATAAGTTTTGTAGGGAACTTGTCCCTATCGCTCTGTTACCTGCATTTGCAACTAGGGCTCCTACTAACTGTAGCTCCCCATCTTTTATGATGCTGGGACAAAACCGTTCGACCCCATATAGTAGTCGAATCCGGAACAGTGGCTGAGGGGATATATATACTGGCAAAATAGAAACTCTTCCTGTTTTCCTTATGCAATATTCAGGTTAAACATAGTAAAGAAATAATCTATGATAAGTAGAACTGGAGATGTTTTTTTTATAAATGAAGACTGTTGATGTCTCTACTTGATCATTACTCGTAAATCGCATTGCACCTTCACTTGGCGCCCCTATCAAAAGAAATCTAATAAATGTTCAAGTGTAAAACATAAGTATAGAATGGCAATTTTCACTAAATTATTTTATTTAGCTTGTTGCATCTCTATGAGTCCTTTAAAAAACAAGCAATGTACCTTTTCTGTACCTGGAAAAGCATCTGCATCTACATCTCTTAATGTCCAATAGAAAGAGGCTAATTCCAGCGTAAGATTAGCTGATGAGATCATTTCAGTCCAGATTGTGTAAGTGGAAGGATATAGCGTTGAGCTATTTCTGTAGACCATGCCATAGGGAATTGTTTCGACAAGGGTAAAACTGTAAATAAATGATATAAAAAGTATTTTTAAGAAATTTTATAGAAATAGTAGTTTACTTTTCTATTTTAAGAAATATTCTTCTCTTAATAAAATAAAAGCTGTAAGCTTTAAATATTTTTTTGTAGAAAATAAAATCAGATTTACTTGCATCTTTGTTGACATTTATTCAGGGTAAGATTATAAATTGCTGTACGTTGATTTTTTTCAGCTGCATCTAGCAGAGGAAGAAGTACCACCAACACTATAAGGAGTAGGATGATTGTGATTGGTACACAGGATGGTTTAAACCAGCCTTTCTGACCCCATCTAAATAAATCATGATCAACAGTAAGTAGGCAGTTTAATCAAAATTGCAATTACTTTGTGAAGTATACTTTAAAACAATGAATTTTATTTTTAGTGGCACAACATTTGCTTGCAGTAGTGATATGTAGTGCACACAGCAACTAAAAGTTTAGGCGTACAAGTGATTCACACTAGGCGATTAATGATTGCACGTTCCAGTTTGGTATCTGCACGTCAAAGGATCATAGTTTGAATACCAAACAAATGAGATGACATAGCATCATTCGCTTGCGAGCTAATAACATTTGCGTCAAAGCAAAAAAAAAACATTAAGAAAACGATGTAGATAGATAGATAATTATATTGTCTTCAAATCAAGTTATTAGGTTTAATTATATTATATCAAATGAAATAGTTCCAAACAGGTGATTATGAGAGTAGTAGCGAAATATTGCCAAATAGGGAATTTAACAATCAGTAGATGCAATTCGGTTATATCCTTTCAACTAGAATGGACTAGCCAATTTTTTAGAGATTTAGCCATTCATACTTAACGAAATATATAGTAACACTTCCACACTTAACATTTAGATGCATACTTTTCAATACGAGATGGTCATGAAGAAGATCAAACAGTTTGATCAACAGTTTGATGACACAAGCTAAGCAGATAATGCCATAACGGTAAAATAGATTTGAGCTTATACGGAATATAGTTGTAACATCGACTTCTATAAGTTATCAAGCTGAAAGCTCGGATCCATACGACACCTTCAAAATCCTCTGAAACTTCCAATTTTAGGGCTCACAGTTCTTTGTTTATCCACTAGATTACAGAATTAAATATACAGAGAGTGCCAAGGAAGAAGTCATTTGAATGTATTGAAATATAAGTAGTTTATCTATTAAAAAAACTTAAATTTACCCAACTAAAAATATTTCGGTGCTTGAAGTTTCTAAATAAATTTTCTTGTTGCATTTTCATTAATTACATATACTTTACAAATAAATAAATAACAAAAATTAATGAAATATACCCCTACGTAACAACAAGCAATGGTTTGTTTGTCCAATAAGGTATGCTACAATTCAGAATTCCTATATTTCCATGGATATAAACATTTTTAAAGTGATTCCATCATCTATTGGTGAACTTTTGAATTTAAAAGATTTAAAAAAAAAAATTGCTGATTATTTATGAAGTAAATGTATATAATCACAAGATGAATTCTTAATACAATTATACAAAAAAAAAAACCATAACTATAATACTATAAAATTATTTCTAGAATTGTACCCATTCTCAGTTTTTCTAATATTAGATCGGTGGCTTATAATAAATTAATATTTGTTTGCTCATATAAAAATTGTTGAGAGTTATTTTGATTTTATGTTCTTTTTTATATATTGTGTAATATTTATTGTGACGAGCCTTGTATGCATTTATGTTACAAATTATTTGAATACAAATCTATTTTTCCGATTAAATAATGGCATTATCTGTTTAGCTTGTGTCATCAAACTGTTGATCAAAAACTTGTCTTTGATTTTCATCATGACCATCTCGTATTGAAAAGTATGCATGTGAATGTTAAGTGTGGAAGTTTACTATATATTTCGTTAAGTATGGATGACTAAATCTCTGAAAAATTGGCTAGTCCATTCTAGTTGAAAGGATAGAACCGAATTGCATCTACTGATTGTTAAATCCCTATTTGGCAATATTTCGCTATTGCTCTCATAGACACTTGTTTTGAACTATTTCATTTGATATAATATAATTAAACCTAAAAACTTCTATCTGAAATACAATCGCTTATTTCATTTCATTATTAATGAAAAACGGTGCTGAAAGCCCTGTGAAAATAGTAATATATGTTTATATTACTATTTAAAAATAATTAATAGGTTGAACAGTTTGGATTTTATCTTCTGAAGAATTAAAAGACAGAACTTATATATTATCTAGTTTTCTATAAAGGAGAACTGTAAATATTCAACATAAATTTATTTTTGCATAGGAAGAAATGGATTATCAACTTTCTCAGGGAGCTTAGAATCCCTATGGATATCCTATTTTAACAATTCGAACAATTTTATATTGATACCCCCGATACTCCACATAGGATCTGCTAAGGTAGTTGTGTGGGTTTAGCGTTCCCACAGGCTCACCAAACACAGACACACTCACATATTGTATATTTTAAAACCAACTACTTCTTTGTACAACCTCTGACACCCAAGGAGCATATCAGATCATTTAGACAGCAGCACATTTAGGTTTATAACATTATGGAAGATTCTTCTCGACCGTTACTTGTATGAAGGAAAGGATTTTGAGTTTCGGTCTTTTTTTAACCTAAAATAAAAAAAAAACTTAAATTTTTGCCAACGTTTCGACAAATATATTGTCTTTTTCAAGGCTTAAAAAATAAAAAGTATAAAAACTAATAAAAAATCTTTAAAACATATCCAACTTGAAAACTTATGTAAAATTTAGGACTAAAAAGTTGAGAACACCTCAACAACACAGAGAAAAGTGAAAAAATAAACCCTTTATAACATTCCCTTTCATCATATATTTCCTTTAGCTTGGATTTAGAAGAAATGAAATAAATCCAACATACGAAGCTGTGACTGATGACTAATGAAGTACAATAAATACTACTTTGTTTCTTTTGGACATAATTTGCTGTAATTAGCGCCACATGGGACTATTATATTGCCACTATTTTTATCAGTTTCACTATGGTTCACTATATTTGGCCAAAATACAATATGGATAATATAATTTTATTATAAGAAGTGACGTTCAAAATAAGTTCATGTCGTATTCGTTTCTAATGATGGACATTGCTCTCCTTTTAATTCTATAAGTCTAGAGCTTAAGCTTATCTCACTTTATTTTGACCCAAATTCAAATATCTTCATTTAGACTTATTGGGCATGAAACGAACTAAATGATTTGGATTAATGTTTTTGTATGGCAAAAAAGTATCGCCACCCAAATAAAGTCATATTTTTTCCTTCTTAATAAGGAAAATACTCATTTTTTCCCTATCATGTTGGTATAAATCTATCATTTGTGAGGCTGATTTCACCACAACACACACAAGGACAGAAGGTTTTAGCAAAATTCCATATATTCATTTACTTTACCATAGATCATTAAATATAAAATTATATACTAAATCTTAAGAGTGTGACAATAATTTAAAATAATTACTAGCAAATTTTTTTTTATATAAGAGAAGGCTTATTTAAAATAATATATTACTTTTTTGTATAAAATTAGTAATATTAAATACCAACATTTCATTGTATCCTCCGCCAAAGTCATCATGGTCTGAGCGCAACATAAATCTGGAGTCCCATTCATCATAGTCATCAGATCTAAGAGAGTTCCGTCGGTCAATGTGTCTCTAAAAGAAAATAAATCAATTTGCAATTTTAATTATTTTTTTTTTTGGAATTTCTCCATAATGTTATTTCCCACCAAATCATTTATTTGCAATTATCAATTTTCTAGCAATAGTAACAATTCTTGTATGGTTTTTTAAGGGCAGCTAGAGTATGTATATCAGAGACATTTTCCGTGGTAGCCTGCTTCGTTTTGTGGTCATCGACCGGTTTCGGGCGTTCGCCCATCTTCAGGATGCGTTTTTCAGACAGTGTGCCAACACAGACTCGTACAGAGACTTAGCTTCACACTAACTGAGGTGTGTTTTTAAATACTAAACACTTAAACTAGGTAAAGGGATGTGGCCAGATGGGTGGGAAAACACGTGTTTGGGTTGTTAAAGGGCAAATTCTTTTCTTACAGTGGACGCGGGGGTCTAATCTTTAAACTCTGTTGTTGGAGGGAGACTTATTTCACGATTAACTAACCAAAATACTAAAATATACAAAAAATAAAAAATATAAAAAATAAGATGAACAAAATAAATCTAAATAAAACTAAACAACGATTAAACTAACATTTTAAAATTCGTTCATTCGTTTAAAACTGAACGATTTTTTATATAATTAAACTAAGTTTTTCCAGTTCCAAAGAATTAAGAAATTCCAGTCATTCTTTCACTTTTCCACGCAACCCTCACATCCTCGCAAGCATGTATACCTAATTATGTTTTCTTATATAATTAAGTTTTTTATTATGCATCCCACAAAGCATGTCACATCATCCACTCACATACATCCTCCAAATACTCAATATAACATCATCCAACATATTTTTACTCAATAAAACATCCAAATATTTTTCACATACACCCGCTGTTGTTGGAGGGGGACTTACTTCACGATTAACTAACCAAAATATTAAGAATTTACAAAAATAAAAATAAAAAAATAAGATGCACAAAATAAATCTAAATAAAATTAAACAACGATTAAACTAACATTTTAAAATTCATTCATTCGTTTAAAACTGAACGATTTTTTATATAATTAAACTAAGTTTTACCCGGTTGTTAAGTTTTTACTCAATAAAACATCCAAATATTTTTCACATACACACGCTGTTGTTGGAGGGGGACTTACTTCACGATTAACTAACCAAAATATTAAGAATATACAAAAATAAAAATAAGATGCACAAAATAAATCTAAATAAAATTAAACAACGATTAAACTAACATTTTAAAATTCATTCATTCGTTTAAAACTGAACGATTTTTTATACAATTAAATTAAGTTTTTCCAGTTCCAAAGAATTAAGAAATTCCAGTCATTCATTCACTTTTTCACGCAACCCTCACATCCTCGCAGGCATGTATACCTAATTATGTTTTCTTATATAATTAAGTTTTTTATTATGCATCCCACAAAGCATGTCACATCATCCACTCACATACATCCTCCAAATACTCAATATAACATCATCCAACATATTTTTACTCAATAAAACATCCAAATATTTTTCACATACACCCGCTGTTGTTGGAGGGGGACTTACTTCACGATTAACTAACCAAAATAAGAATTTACAAAAATAAAAATAAAAAATAAGATTCACAAAATAAATCTAAATAAAATTAAACAACGATTAAACTAACATTTTAAAATTCATTCATTCGTTTAAAACTGAACGATTTTTTACATAAATAAACTAAGTTTTCCTCGGTTGTTAAGTTTTTACTCAATAAAACATCCAAATATTTTTCACATACACACGCTGTTGTTGGAGGGGGACTTACCTCACGATTAACTAACCAAAATATTAAGAATATACAAAAATAAAATAAAAATAAGATGCACAAAATAAATCTAAATAAAATTAAACAACGATTAAACTAACATTTTAAAATTCATTCATTCGTTTAAAACTGAACGATTTTTTTTATATAATTAAATTAAGTTTTTCCAGTTCCAAAGAATTAAGAAATTCCAGTCATTCTTTCACTTTTTTCACGCAACGCTCACATCCTCGCAAGCATGTATACCTAATTATGTTTTCTTATACAATTAAGTTTTTTATTATGCATCCCACAAACCATGTCACGTCATCCAAATACTCAATATAACATCATCCAACATATTTTTACTCAATAAAACATCCAATTTTTTTTTTTTTTTTTTTTTTTTTTTTTTTTTTTTTTTTTTTTTTTTATATATATATATATATCTAAACTAGTAAAGTTATATATGCATAGTAGATTTAAAGCTAAACTTAAACTTAAAATCTATTTAAGAACTATTTGTTGCGTGTGTAATTGTGTTTCTGTTGCTATTGTGGGAAGAGTGTTCTGAATAATGGTTCACTAGCAAATTTTGTCTGTTCATTTATTAAGTTTTGTGTTTTTCGTTTATATATTTCGAGTTGTTGTACTATGTCAAGTCGTCGTCCTTTGTGGCCAGAGTGTATTAGTTTCATCGTGGTCGTTATGTCATCGGGTTTGTGTTTGTTAGTTTTTAGGTGATTGGCGTAATTTGAGTCAACTTTGTTGTATTTGTATGATCTGATGTGTTCGGTAAATCGTTCCTTGATTTTTCTGCCGGTCTGCCCCACGTAAATGTTGTCACAGTCCGGGCACTTCAACTCGTAGACCCCACTGCTGTCATACACGTCAGTGAACTCGGTACGAGTGCGGAGTTTTTTGCCTAATTTGTTGTTTGTCCGGAAGGATGTCTTAATGCCCAGTTTTTTGAAAAAATTTGTGAGTTTGTACGTGTGGCTTCCAATATATGTGAATGTGGCGAATTTGTCTGCTGTTTTTTTGTCAGTCCTATTTCGGTGGTGTGGTTCGTTTTTGAGGAGTTATTAACGATGTTTGTATTGTACCCATTGTTTTCAGCTATTTTGTAGATTGTCTGCAATTCTTGTGTGTGGTTCGCGGGTGTGAGGGGTGTGTATTTAAGTCTGTTCGTTAGGTGTCTAAGTGCAGCTAGTTTGTGTTGGGTGGGGTGGTTGGATTTGTGCGGTATGATAGCATCCGATGTAGTTGCTTTTCTGTATATTCCGTACTCTATTTTATGGTCGGTTCTTGTGAGTTTCATGTCCAAGAAGTTGAGGGTGTTGTTCGTTTCTTTTTCGTATGTGAATTTTATTTTCTTGTTTATGTTGTTAAGGTAATGTACTATTTTGTCTACGTCTATGTCGTTTTGCAATATGAACGCCCGAAACCGGTCGATGACCACAAAACGAAGCAGGCTACCACGGAAAATGTCTCTGATGCTTTCCAGCTCTGCGGAACCAACCACCACAACAGAGTATGTATATTGTTAAAATTCGTGAAGTTCTGCCAGAAATAAAAAATCAAGATGAATTCTTGCCAGATAAATTGATTAAATCTTGTTTATTTTTATATTTTTTATCAATACGTTGGCAAGAATTCAACTTTTTTTTTTAAATTTTAATAATTAAATAAAATTAATAATTTAGGAAATCTACTTAAAGAAACTTCTAATATTGAGCTTTTTTTTTATATTTCTGGCAAAATACAACATAAAATGAAAAAGTATTGTAATGATTTTAAAGTAAATTTCTTTTTTTTAAATTTTAACTTTTTTTTTTACGTATGTTAAGTTTCTTGTGTATAAAGCTTAATTACCCAGAATTTGACGAACTTTGATTTCTTTTTTGTTACATGGCAAAACTTCGCTATATGTTTTTCCATCGTCAGAGAGTGATTTAGTAACACAGTGGAGAAATGTTGGACTTTCTGTACTGAAAATTTCTATACTGTGTTATGAAACTACAGTCTGACGACCGATGTAAATTTGAACACTATCAGCAATAAAAAAAAAAAAAATCTAATTTGGAAAATTCTAGGTTACTGACCGCACTACCTATTCAATAATTATAAGAATATTAAAAAAAAGAAGAAATAAATATCAGAATTTATTAACATAGATAGAACTGCCGAAGGTCAAGTTTTATTTTCAATAATTTCTTTCCTTGCTTTTTTATTTGCATTATCAGATTGGTAGTTACACATCATGCAATCATAAAACTCAACATTCTAGGTGCATCGTAACAACTTGTAACAAAGAAGTTACCTTCTCTTAGCTCAACCTAAACATCGTTTCTTTGTTTAAATAATTTTAAAGGCTAAAGCCTTTCGTAGGTCTACATTTACAATTGAGAAACTCTGGTTCATTTATGCTTTGCTTTCTTAGAAATAAAAAATGAGACCACATGCATAATCTTTAAATGACATTTTTAAATAATATTAAATAATGACATTTTTAAATAATATTTTTATTTTTTAACATTTTAAATAGTTATTATTGTAAAGAATTATTTGTTTCTAGAATGAAAATAGCGAATATTTCATTTTGTATACAAATTATTGTTTTTCATTAGAGGCTATTTCAAATTTAAGTTTATTTTGTTTCATAAAATAAATACATTTACTTACTTCCTTCTTCTCCTTAGGTTTTAAAGGAAGAATTTGAACTTTCATTATTCTACCAAATGTACATGATATTAATTTCTTGGAATCGAATAAAAATCACTTAACGAGCAAAAAATATTAAAATACCACACCGATAAAAGTACTTGGACAGCATAGAGTGGACAATTGATGCATCTCCCACCTTTAGTCAGTGATGGTGGGGGTTAGTGGAAAAGATACAGCTATATTCATTATCCAATTAGTCTTATAAAACACTTCCTTAATTTGTATTCCAGCTTATAATAAAGAAAGCGTTTTAATTGTTGACGTTGGGCCATTATGATTAATTTCGCCACTGCAAAACTGGTTGACTTTCTTGATAAAATTTGGAGGAAAAATAATAAGCCATTCACATGATCACGATCACATCATTTGATCAAATATCTATAAAATATGCTTATAATAGAATTTTTTATTGCATGTTTTTTGCAGTTTTGCTTTTTCTGAAAGAAAAAAAATCCGCCAACCCAATTGGAATGTAAAGTAGTTCAAGTGGAATTTAAACTAAATGGTGAAATTTATTGGCGGCTACTGGTATTCGCGTTAGCGCCCTCGCTATTTAAAAAAAAAAAATTAAAAATAAAATTAAATAAAAAGCAAAGAAATTTTCATATTTTTATTTTATTTCCTATTTCAATTTCAAAAAAAGTATTTTCATTCAAACAAGGTCACAGTAAAAAAAAATTGTATTAAAAATGATGTGAAAAACAAGTTTGTCAAATCGGAGAATCACACATAAAAGAATAGGAACGTATATCAATATAGGAGCTCACTCTGTGTTGTTTAATGAAATTGTGCACTGTAGTGAAACTGTTTTTTTTTTTCTCCACAATAGTATCCCTATTGAGGAGGAGTTAATTTTCCACATGTTCCATATACATATATTACAAGTGTTGTTTTTCTATTACAGTTACAAATATTACAGTGTATTTTTAAGAATATCAATACAATGATGAACAAAAAGTGAATAATATTTACAAATAAGTATTTACAATTATTTTAATTCAATTAAATAAGATCTTCTGAATGAAATATATAAACATTTATATACATGTATGCACCATACTCAGATATAAGATACTCATATTATTCTTATACATATCAACACATACACCACACCCAAACAGCACATATACACATAAACTTATAAAAATACATATAATACATCCATATTATTTGAACATTACTATTATAAAATATTGAAATTTATTTTCTGAATATAATTGAAGAATTCATTGTAAAGATCTGGTGATGACCGTTCTATGAGGCTGACCGGCCAAGTGTTTAAAGAGACCAGGTTAATTTTGCCTTATGATAATTTTTGTATATTGAAAAAATATAATTTTAAATATTCCTATCAGTCACATGTTAACTTGGGGAAATTCTGTTATAGTGTCTCAATACAAAAAAATCTGGTATTCCAAATGATGTTTGAAATGGTATACCAAATGAAGTTCTGTTACTTTATTTTATTTCATCCCATTGATCCCATTATTTAAGTAAAGTAGTTTAACTTTTGAATAATTCTATTAGATTGTAATTTATATAAATCGGGATGTAATAAAATAAAGCAGGACTTTTTTGTCAGCAATACTCTTTTGAGTAGGGGTAATCTGGACTCCTCCAGAAGTTTGCAGCTGAATATCAGATGTTCCACAGTCTGTTCTGTGACTCCATCACATGGAGCTATTCTCTTGAATATGGAATATTTTCAAATTGCTCTCATATGGCCGTGTTGTGACAGAATCTGCATTTGTCTGTAGCTCTGCTTCAGATTTACTTGCATTCTTTGCCTAACCGTAGGGAAAAACTGTTTGGTCTGAGAATCTTGCCATATCTGGTTCCATTTTATTAGGCTTTTCTCTCTCAAGATTCTTCTCAAGCGCTTTTTGATAAACTTCTTTCAGCTCTCTGTTATACGAAGCTTCTTTTGCCAGAAGGTCCGCCTCTTCGTTTCCTTTGACTCCATAGTGCCCTTTCGCCCAGGTTAAAAATATGTCAATCCCGAGCTGTTGTTTCAACTGAAGCACTTTTCTTCTGACGCTTTCTATTAGAGGATAATGGCTCCTGCTATTAGAGAAGGCATACAGACACCCCTGACTATCCATCTAATCAGGATCTTATTTCCCCTTCGTCCATATCCCTGCACCATAAAAGAGCCCTGTCAACAGCCACTGCTTCAGCTTGTTTGAGCAAAGTTCTCCCAGTCCAAATGCCCACTTGTTACAACTGCATCGTTCTGGAGAACTGCGAAGGCGGTTTGAGAAGGTTTAGGTTTGATATTCGTTTAGGTATCACCATGGGAACTGACAGTACGTTATCTGTCAAAATTCCTCAACCTGAAGTACCACTTTACTAGTTGGTTTTTTTACTTTTTTGCAATTTTCTAAAAAATGGCTCCAACAATTTTCTTGAAAGTTACTAGATCAACTACACATATAAAGAGCTACAACTTTTATTTGAAACATTTCTCCGGAAAAATTCATTTAAGGGTACTTTTGAGGGAGAGGTGGGGTTACAGCTTCCTCTAAAGTGCTATTTCAGTTGATTAGATAATTCTATCATGTAAATAATGTTAATTAGAATTAAATATGTTGTTGAAATTCGGAGTTTGAAAAAATCGGATGACTGGAAGTGCGTTTACTTTACTACTTTACTAAATGATTTTTTTTGCTTTTCGCGATTTTCTTAAAAATTCCTATATAAAATACCTGTACAAAGATGTACAACTTTTATTTGAAACATTTCTCTGGGAAAATTCATTTAGGGAACTTTTAGGCGAGGTGTGGGTTACAACTCACTTTCCGGTGATGGGCAGTTCCCTATAGGTAGAGAACACTGCTTGATGGCCGGCAGTTTTTATTTTAGTTTATCATCGTTTCGGACTGTAAAAGTGTATTATACAAATTAAAATCTGTTAAAATACAAAAGAAATAGCCATATAATAATTAATATAATGAAAATATTAATCCAGTTAAAAAGCTTAGGCAAAACAGTGGAGTTGGTGTGGAGTAAGGCCCACTGCGGAATAGAGGGCAATGAAACGGTGGATGTTCTGGCAAAGCAAGCAGCGCTAAATGGCCCTTTGTTAACGATAACTCTTCCTCATACTGATTTTAAAGTCTATATTAGAAAGGAAATCAATAAAAAGTGACAAAATATTTACACCGACTCTTCTAAAGGACAGTTTTACAAATCCATAGTCCCTGTGGTTGGCCTTAAACCTTAGTACCATAAATCTTCACATTCTAAATTGTTTGCCACTATTATCAACAGACTCCGTTGCAATCACAGTATTTGTAGGAAATATCTCCATAAAATAGCTAAAGCTACATCTCCTCTTTGCTCAGCCTGTGACTGCCCAGAAGAAATGGAACACATAATAATCACATGCTCCAAATTCAAACAGAACAGAGACACTTTGTTTCAAAATTTAAGTTGTTTAATTTAAACGTCAATATTTTTTTAAACGTCAATATTTTAAAAAACAGAAAAGCATATGAAGAGTTGGTTCGTTTTATTAATAGCATACCTCTCAATCATAATTAAGATATATCTGTAATAGTGTACTGGCTAATAGTGCGAACTGATGCCAGAAAAAAAAAAGTGGCCGGCAGTGCACTGAGAAGGCTCTGGGGCACAATAGATCTTTCAGGTCGCAGTGCAACAGTGCCCTATAACAATTTACTTATTGTAACATTGACTTTAAAAATGTTACACCACATATTTAATATATATAATACAATACTTCAAACATTAATTAATATATTATACCAATTTTATAAAATCTTTTGATTTATTTAACTGAATAATGAAACTGTGATTATTTTAAAACTCTAGAGATTAAACAAGATTTTTTACTCAGAAAGAATATTTATTGAAATAATCACATTATTGAGCACTGATGTAGACAAAACATTCATAATGTTTGCTTGAACTAAGCGAGGTATGATTTTACGGAGATTTTACTTAAAAGAAAGATGGTATTTTTACTGAAAGTAAGATGGTATTTTCAGCAATATCTAATGTTATATTGATAAGTTTCTCCGTTTTTATTTCGCAGAATAAAAGAAATCAATAATCAGCAGTGAAGATTGGGTGTGTTACCTATATACATTAAAATATAAACACCAAACAAAAAGGTTTGGATTTGACTTACAGGTTAGCAATATATATTTACTTTTTCTAGTTATATTTTAAACTTTTTCGACTTTTCATATAAATGTTTTTTAAAAAAGAAATCATTCTCTTTATGAAGGCAAAGTGCTATTTTTTGTTGCAGATATTGTTTTCATGAACTGATAACATAACTATTATTATTTCTCTTTTTTATACCACTCCATATACTTTAGATAGTATTTTGTTATGGTAATTAATAGTTAACATTTTTAGAGTGAATTGGATTTTGTGCATTATACTTGTGGTTTTAAAAAATTAAATAAATAAAAAAGGTTTACTAGTTTGTGTTCATTTATTATCAATTTGTTTATTTTTATTCAGTTCGAATTGATTTTTATTTGCTTTAACTTCATTTTAGCTTGTCCCTCGACTCAGAAAATTAAAAATTCGAATTTCAAAATGCCCCTTAATGCTGAGGATGAGGCACGTGCTGTTGCACTTATTGATGATGGCCGCTCCATCAGATTGCAACCATTACTATTGGTGTTCCCTACCAAACTCTGCGAGATGCAGTGCAGCGTTACAGAGAAACAGGCTCATACTAAAGAAGGCCAGGCTCCAAGGGCCACTGCCCTGCGGGGCGACCTTTTTTTGACACTGACAATTTTAAGAAATCGTCATCTGACAGTTCTTGAAGTAGTTCATCGCCTCCAAGAAGTTCGAGGTGTTTAAATTTTTAAAGGAAATAAGAGCTCGAAGGAGATTGAATGAGCAAGGTTTGATCGCCAAAAGAGGGCCAGAACAAACCAGGGACCAGGGAGCACCGAATTTCTCGCCTTGAATTCGCTCGGCATATATCAATTGATCTATCGAGCAGTGGGCAAGTGTATTATTTACTGACGAGTCCCAATTCGCCTTAAGGGCTCCAGACGGCCGTGAAAGAGTGTGGAGGGGAAGAGATGAGAGATCTGCACAATGCAATTTTGTTCTCACTAGGGCTTTCTGATGGTTTGGGCAGGTATCAGTTTACAAAGTAATACGGAGTTAGTGATCGTTCGATGAGGTTCTGTGGCTGCTGCTCGGTGTTTGGCGGATATAATTCAAGAACTTGTGGTCCCTATCATGCCGGAGGTAGGGGAGGAGTTTGTGCTAATGCACGATAACGCTCGTCCACATACAGACCACATAATACAGGCCTTTCTTAATAACCATAATATTGACTTCCTCAAATGCCCGTTCCCTGACTTAAATCCCAAGAGCATCTATGGGATATGTTTGGAAGACGGATAAGAGATCGGAGAGCCCTTCCTGGGACACTTCAAGAACTAGACGAATGGGCTGTAATCTCACAAAACGAAATTTTCCTTGATTCAGAACAAGCCAAGAAGTTATGATAAAGTAGAAGTTGTGATAAAGACAAGAGGAGGTAATACTTGGTATTAGCACCATCCCACTAAAAAATAATGTAAAAATTTAAAAAAAACAAACAAAAAACAGGTAAATAAAATTTTCCAGATTTACTTTTTTTAAATTAATTATTGTAAATTTCCTATATCATGACTAAATTAACAGACAACTTCTTCCTCACACTTCACACACTATCCTCAACGTCCCACTACAACATAGGGGAACCTACTCACTCTAGAAGACTGAAACCGCGACTCTACCAAGATCTATGAAATATCTTACCTCTAATCTCTATGTGTAAAGCTCTTGGTGAGCTGGCCCATATTTATGTTTGTAAATAAATAAAAAAAAAAAAAAAAATTTCCTATATAATCCTACTTATTTGTTTTATTTTGAAAATTAGTTAACGTATAAACTTTATGAACAAATAAAAATTATGAAAAAATTAAAAACTAAACATAGAAATAGTAAATTTTTTAAGTGGCCGGAATTTTTTGCCGGCGAGCTTATATCGATTTGTTATTAAATTAATATTATAAAAGTTTATGTTTTTACAATGGTTTCTTAACGAAAATATGATCCAAAACTATTCTGCGTAAATTTCGTTCATGTCTGCTTAATGTATAATCAAGTTCGATTATTCTTTACCATTTAAGGTCTTATTCTTGTTTTTGTTTTATAACTTTCTTCAATTAATACAAGTTTGTCACGCCATCCATTTATTTTCAATCGATATAGCGTTAAATTGTCACATCGATATACATATGACTTTCACATGTAGTAACTACTTTCACTACCAATATAATATGAATATTAAATAGATAAATTAGATATAATTTGTATTTAAAATTATCGTATGTAATGATCGAAATTCAAAATAATCGATGCCAGAAGGGTGACAAGGGAATGAAGCAGTTAAAATATCTCAAATATCAGGCAAAAGCTTTAGTGAAGTCAGAATTGGATATACTATTCAATTTGAACTGGCATACTAAGAAATATTTTAATAATTTATAATGAGCAAAAGAAAAATGCTTTTTCCTAATGTAATACCTAAACTTTTCTTAAAAATTGTAATTTTGACGGTTTATTGCCCAATCATTGAAGTGGAAGCATACATTCTACAGAAGTGGTAGATGAGCGGTATGCCTAAAGTTGCATCTGCCCCAGAACTCCACTAAAGATTGAGTATAAATCCCAACCTCATAGAAATTTTGTCAATTAGAGTTTGAAAGAAGCTTAAGAAAGTGGCTGGATTAGTTAAGTGATAGCGCGCTGAATTGGAACGCGTTGGCCTTAGGCATGTAGTCCATGGTGTTAAAGGATAACAGAAAAATAAAATTCATTATGAGGTTTTTTCTTTTTTAATTTACCGACTTCAGAGGAATCTTCGTAGGAAGAAAAAAAAATTTGCATTTCTTTAATGATTAGTTGTTGTGGTGGTTGGTTCCGCAGAGCTGGAAAGCATCAGAGACATTTTCCGTGGTAGCCTGCTTCATTTTGTAGTCATCGACCGGTTTCGGGCGTTCGCCCATCTTCAGGATGCGTTTTTCAGACAGTGTGACAACACAGACTTGCACAGAGCTAATTCAGTTTTACACACTGACTGGTGTTTTTAACTGTATTTAAAACTAAACTCTTAAACTAGGACAAGGGGTATGGTCAGCTGGGTGGGAAAACACGTGTTTGGGTTGTTAAAGGGCAAACTCCAGAGTGTTTAAACTAAATTTGCTCTGGGCAAGTCTGTGTTGTCATACTGTCTGAAAAAAACGCATCCTGAAGATGGGCGAACGCCCGAAACCGCTCGATGACCACAAAATGAAGCAGGCTACCACGGAAAATGTCTCTGATGCTGTTATTGATTAGTGATTGACGATCTGAACTAAGCAACAACCAAAGAATTATACAACTGGCGCCAAGGGCCTTCCTTTCCAGGTGGGGCGGTATTATTTATCACCATAGACCGCAGTTAGTGGTCACAACAGAAAGTAAGGTTTTTGTCATTTTTTCAGGCATCTTTGCTAGTTTCTAATCTGCAAATGTCTCTTGGAATTTATATCTATCTTATTATAAATTAGAAAAAAATAAAATAAGAGTTACAATTTGTTGCTACCCCATAATTCTAACATTTCTAGTTATCAGATAATAAACAAACGTTGCCCTTTTTACTGGACACTTTTCTACGAAGTTAACTATGTCGCTCTTATAGTTAATAACAATGCCTTCATTGCCGATATTTTTACGTGTATTATAAAAAAATGTTTATGCCTCACATACGCCCGTTATACTTCGCAATATTTAATATGTTCGTGTTCGGCGATATTTTTACTTTCTCTTATTCTTGTATTATGCATGAGTTACTTGGGGAGTAGCGACCCCACGGGTTACCACAGCTCAGTACTCCATGCACTTCGTCAGAACAGTACACAACTACGTACACTCTACACTTTACAGACATGGACAAACACAGGTACACAAACTAGGGTCTCCGTCCCTAGTTTATTGGCGAAAGCGAAGGGAGAAGGAAGAGATTAGCTCGTGGTAGCGCGCTGGACTAGCAACGCGGAAGTCCCGAGTTCGAATCCAGCATGCTGTCCATAGATTTTTTTTTCTTCCAAGGAGCCTCTACAATTCACTGTCTGGTGATGGGCAGTGTTGTCTAAAAGCTAGAGAACGCTGCATTGGAGAAGGCTCCGGGAGGCACAATAGATCTTTGAGGTCGCAGTGTAATAATCCCCTACAACAATGGTAAGGAGCAAGCATTGCGATCCTGTCAAATTTCCGAAATTCTGTCTTCACCGGAAGAGATATGTTTTGAGATCCTCCCCAGTGCTAAAAAAATATATTTAGCGAATTCTGTGAGTGTGTTTTGTGTGCGTCTAAACTGGTCGTGTGTTTGTGTGAACGTATGTATCTGTGGTTTTGTAAGACTTTGTGTTTTGTATATACGTAGAGGATTTTGTAAAAGTTCATCAGCCAGAAGTGCGACTTTACTTTGTTTTCAGTTTTTCGTGATATTCTCGAAAATGGCCTTAACAATTTTCTCTAAACTTTGTATACTATCTGCACATATATGTACTTATCAACGTTTACTTGAAACTTTTTTAAAGGGTTCTGAGGAATCTGTGGCATTAGATTTTAAATGTTATGTAAGATTTGGTCAATGTTATTGGCGCTCTCTTCTGGCTACAATGTAATTACTTCAAACTGTTACTTGTCTTGGTACTTGTACCTACATGTATAAATGTATTCCCCACACAAGTTTTGAAAATATCCAAGTTTAAGAAAATGTATCAATTTTATAATAATTGTATTAACTGCCGTAAGAGAAAGTCGTGTGTTTCTCACCAGAATTTTTGGACGTTGCCTTTTCATAATTGTGGTCCAGTAACGATGTTAGACTAAAATAGATAATCTTTCTTCATAATGGCGAAGGATATGAAATTATTTCGACAGCGGAATTAATAAAATAAGTTGATTCATTTTGGTGAACAGTGTTAAATGGCCAGAACTATTGTTATTGTAATTACGATTGAGATGGATTAGCCTATCTGGCGGTTAGGCCATTAAAGCAGACCGAAAACTCAAAAGCAAGCCAACTAGTTAGAATGTGCTCGAAAGTTTGCTATAGCAATTTGAAAGTAAATTTCGATTGTCAAAGAAATTATGTTTTAACCCATTAGGTCCCAGCGTCATATTTTTAGGACATGAATTTACTAGTTTATAGGGAAAAATGTGTTCGGGGAAATTTAATATTGGTCACACTGTTTTAAAGGATAGATTTTAGGTGATTTGATAAAGTTCTTTCCATGATCTTTGTGAATTATTGTTACGTGTTTTTGTTTATTCAAAAGTGAAGTTAGTTTTTATGAGTATTCCACACCGTTTGGCTATTTTTATTTCAACATTAAAAAAAAAATAAGGTAAGTAAATATTTTTTGTTTGTTTTATTTATTGATTAGATTATGGACAAAGAGATAAATAAACAATTTATTAGTGATATTTTTATGCACATACTATGTGTGATAAAATCATAAACAAATTATGGTGTTCTAAAAATAGGACGCTGGGGTAATTTGTAGTCTTTATTCTAGTTTTTACTATTCTATAAAAAAATGACTGGAAAAACTTTTAAAACTGTTGATGAAACAGTGAAATACTATAGAAAGTATACAATAAGAAAGAGGGAATAAGGTCAGTAGCACTTAGGTCAAGGATGGAAATCTGGGAGGTTTACAATAGGAATTTGAGGAAGGAGTGGATTCCGGCCAACATTTCACGTCGAATTTGGGCTGGGTCGGATCAGAGACAGCAGCTATTACAAAGCATGCCTTGAGGCCCAAAAACGTTTACAAATTCATTTACAAAAAAATTTTAATTCTTCAGTTAGTATATCACACTCCAGGTGTATAGTGAATTTGTATTTAAAATAAATATAATAATTTGTTTCTTGTCAAATATAATAAATGATGATTTTTGCCTTTAGTATAAATTGAGTATATATATTTGGAGCAAAATGAATTTGACACGGTGGAGATAGTAGAATTGGCAACAGTTCTGTTTCAAGAATGGCATTTATTGGCATTCTTGCGAGGTTTTTACCACTGCAATGAGGTAATATCATGCCAGAAGGATTTCAATGATATCTAAACATATAGTTCAAAGTGCAGGTTTAAGATTCCGTCGGTAGGCGTTTTTCCTCTTGTTGGTATGCACGCGTAAACATAGGCTTGAAGAATGAACAAAGATTTACGAAAATTGATGTACTGAATCAAGAATCCGTATAAAGAATAATGATGTGCATATTCCCACTATTTAACCTTTAAACTGAGTCGTATTTTTATGTTAAAAAGTCTTTAGAAAAAAAGCTTAACATCGCAACTTCACCAATAACTTCCTAAGAATACATTTTTTCTCAAAAATTTAAGTCCCATGAGAACTTTTGAAAATTTGATACTAATTAATAAAAATCTGGTGTGAAACACTCACACAACTTTCTCATACTCCTGCTCTCAAAATTATAATTGACAAAGGTTATAGTTTGTGTACCAAATAAAACGAAATTCCTCGAAAACTGAAAAAACTGTTCAGTAATAGCGCACTTCCGGCTTACAAATTTTCTTAAAACTTGGAATTTAGGCCATCTATTTATTTCTAATTAATTTTGTTTGGATGATAGAATTTTATAATCAACTATGATAGCACTTTAGAGGAAGCTGTAACCCCACCCCGTCCCTAAAAGTGCCCTTAAATGAATTTTCCCAGAGAAATGTTTCAAATAAAAGTTGTAGCTCTTTGTATGTATAATTGATATACCAAGTTTGAAGAAAATTGTTGGAGCGATTTTTGGAAAACAACTAGTAAAGTGGTACTTTCGGTTGAGGAATTTTGACAGATGACCCATTGTCGGATCCCATGGTGATACCTAAACGGATTATCAAGTTTGAACTTTCTACGATTTTTCGTTTTTGAGCTATGCTGTTCACATACATACACACACACACACACACACAGACCATTTGCTAAAAACCACTTTTTTGGACTCAGGGGACCTCAAAACGGATATTTCCGGTGAAAACTCGATATGGAAAATTTGACACGATTACAATACTTCCTCTTACTAGGAGTAAGAGAAAGTAATAAAAAAAAATCTGTTGTGAAACACTCAGGCGACTTTCTCTTACTCTTACTCCAGTTTATAAGATTTAAATGACAGATTTTCTTCATACTTATCATTTTTACTAAAGATTTGCTTGTCTTCAATTTTTCATCGCTTGCAGAATATAAATTAATAAAATGACTTTTTGGACGAAAACTATATACTCCCGTTCCCCCAAAACTTCTTTAAATGAACATCCTCGGAAAAAGATTTTCCCCACAAAAGTGACCCAGTCACCGTATTCATCGTTAGATTAACAAATTTACTGAAACCCATTGTAATGGAAGAAAAAAATGAAAGAAAAGAAGAATTTTGAAAATAGTTTAGTAAAATAATTTTTTGAATTTTAGCTAGTTCAAACAGTGCATTTTAGTGAAGGGGAAAGAGCCAGGTACTATAATTTAGGTCACTAATACTGAAAAGACAAAGGGACAAGTAACAGTTAGGATAAGACAATACACTCCCTCCAAATATATACCAGCATTATTTGAGAAGATTTGTACTAACAAGAGAAGGCATTTTTTCAAAACAGTCTGCATTCTGCTTTCAAGCAAGGACAGTCTGAAACAGACACCGAACCAGCACACTTGTACCAGTAAACATCCATTGCCAGTTATAAGTTAAAACATAAGAATTTTGCACTTAATCTAAATAAATAATTGATTTATAAACATAATTACTGTATTATTGAAAAGCATTTAAATTTTTTTAAAGATAATATATTTAATTTAATCTACCAGTGTTTTCTTAAATATTTCTTATTACTTCTCTTCTCTTTTAACATACACACAAGCCCTTTATATAAAACCGTTCGTGCTACACAAACCACTACTTCCCAAACAACATCACAAACACACCAATAACATTTCACCATCCATTTTTTACTTTCTCTTACTCCTAGTAAGAGGAAGTATTGTAATCGTGTCAAATTTTACTTTCTCTTACTCCTAGTAAGAGGAAGTATTGTAATCGTGACAAATTTTCGATATCGAGTTTTCACCGGAAATATCCGTTTTGAGGGTCCCCTGAGTCCAAAAAAGTGGTTTTTAGCAAATGGTCTGTGTGTGTTTGAGTGTCTGTGTGTGTGTATGTATGTGAACAGCATAGCTCAAAAATGAAAAACCGTAGAAAGTTGAAACTTGATATTCCGTTTAGTATCACCATGGGATCTGACAGTACGTTATCTGTGAAAATTCCTCAACCGGAAGTACCACTTTACTAGTTTTTTTTTTACTTTTTGCGATTTTCTCAAAAATGGCTCCGACGATATTCTTTAAACTTGGTGTATCAACTACAAATACAAAGAGCTACAACTTTTATTTGAAACATTTCTCCTGGAAAATTCATTTAAGGCACTTCCGGGGGAGGTGTCGGGTTAGGTTTCCATCTAAAGTGTTATTTCAGTTTATTAGACAATTCTGCCTTCTTAATAATGTTAATAAGAATTAAATAGGTTGTTGAAATTCCGAGTTTGAAAAAATCGGATAACCGGAAGTGCGTTTATTTTACCACTTTACTAAATGATTTCTTCACTTTTTCGCGATTTCTCCAAAATGACTCCGACGATTTTCTTGAAACTTCGTATATAAACTAAGCATGCAAAGATCTACATCTTTTATTTTTAAAACATTTCTCTGGAAAAATTCATTTAAGCGCACTTTTAGGGGGGGTGGGGGTATGTTTTTCTTTAAAATGCTATCATAGTTGGATTATACAATTCTATCATCCAAACGAAATTAATTAGAAATAAATAGATGGCCAAAATTCCGAGTTTTAAGAAAATTAGTAAACCGGAAGTGCGCTTTTACTGAGCAGTTTTTTTCAGTTTTCGACGAATTTCATTTAAATTTTGGTACACTAACTATAAAATTTGTCCATTATAATTTTGAGAACCGTAGTAAGAGAAAGTTGTGTGAGTGTTTCACACCAGATTTTTTTTATAGATAAAAATCATGGAAAACTAAAATAATTTCAGTAAAAACACACTTCCGGTCAACCGATTTTCTTCAGATAGAATTTTGACAACTATTTAATTCTAATTATAATATTATTTAGAAGATAGAATTGTATAATAAATTGAAATAGTTCTGTACAAGATAAACATATTTCTCTCCTCTCCCAGAAACCACCTTAAATGTATATTCCCGGAGAAATGTTTCAAATAAAAAAATAAAAGTTGAAGCTCTTTGTATGTGTCATTAAATATAACAAGTTTAAAGAAAATCGTTTGAACCATTTTAGAGAAATTCGGGCGGGAAAAACTCAATTCAGTAAAGTGTTACTTCTGGTTGAGGAATTTTGTCGGATTCCATGGTCATACCCACTTTTAAATGTCACTTTAAACTTCCTGCGATTTTTCATTTTTTGAGTTATGCTGTCCACACTAAATACACCCACACAGACCATTTTACTATGAGCCACTTTTTTTACTGGACCCAGGGAACCTTAAAACGTGTATTTCCGGCGAAAACTCGATATCGTAAATTTGTAAGATTACAATAGTTTCTCTGACTGATGTTAGAGAAAGTAAAAATTGTAAACAGACAAAAAGAAAGTTCAGTAGTATGGATTAAGAAAGCTTTTTTTTTTCTGCTTAACTAATGAATTTGTAAGTTCTTTTTTTTTACTTTCTCTTACTCCTAGTAACAGGAAGTATTGTAATCGTGTCAAATTTTCGATATCGAGTTTTCACCGGAAATATCCGTTTTGAGGTCCCCTGAGTCCAAAAAAGTGGTTTTTAGTAAATGGTCTCTCTGTGTGTATGTATGTATGTGAACAGCATAGCTCAAAAACGAAAAACCGTAGAAAGTTGAAACTTGATATTACGTTTAGGTATCACCAGGGATCTGACGGTGCGTTATCTGTCAAAATTCCTCAATTTCTCAAGTACCACTTTACTAGTTTTTTTTTACGTTTTTGCGATTTTCTCAAAAATGGCTCCGACGATTTTCTTTAAACTTGTTATATCTACTACATATACAAAGAGCTACAACTTTTATTTGAAACATTTCTCCGGGAAAATTCATTTAAGGACACTTCTGGGGGAGGGGTGGGGTTAGGTTTTCCTCTAAAGTACTATTTCAGTTCACTATACAGTTCTGTCATCTAAATAATGTTAGTTAGAATTAAATATGTTGTTGAAATTCCGAGTTTGAAAAAAAAAAACGGATAACCGGAAGTGCGTTTGTTTTAACACTTAACTAAATGTTGTTTTTTTTTCAGTTTTTTGCGATTTTCTCAAAAATGGCTCCGACGATTTTCTTGAAACTTCGTATACAAAATAAAAATGGAAAGATCTACATCTTTTATTTAGCACATTTTTCTGGGAAAATTCATGTAAGGCCACTTTTACGGGAGGGGTGGGGTTACAGCTTCCTCTAAAGTGGTATCATAGTTGATTATACAATTCTATCATCCAAACAAAATTAATAAATAGATGGCCAAAATTCCAAGTTTTAAGAAGATTAGTAAGCCGGAAGTGCGCTTTTACTGGACAGTTTTTTCAGTTTTCGACGAATTTCGTTATACTTGGTACACAAACTATAACAATTGTCAATTATAATTTTGAGAACATGAGTAAGAAAAAATTGTGTGAGTGTTTCACACCAGATTTTTTTTTGTAGTAGGTACATCAATAATCGGTTAGTATAGTAATAAATTTTACGTTTCTAATAGTTCGTATATATCAATATTGATTGCTCTAAGTAGGTCATATATAAATCTTTACTAGTGACAAGTATATCAGCAATTGCAGAAGTTAATCACAATTAAAGAAACACTATAACTACCCTCTATTAAACAATAATATTCATTCATGTTTTGTATTTTATTAACACTTGATTCACCATAGGAAAGATAGGTCACAAAAGGACTTTGAATGAAGTCTTTATAATCTTTTATAAAAATTAATTTTGTTCAATTAGGAGAAACCTGTTATAAATTTCTCTCACGGTTTTCTCCTATAGCAATTCTCTCGTTCTAAATGACAAATTTTCTTAAATTTCCAATTTCCATATAAATATTCCTTCAATATTATACAGTTCAGGGTAACCAACATTTTAGTGAAATGGCTCTTTAAAGCATGCATCAAATCCTTTAGCCTCCTCTTTATACGAACTGTTTGTTAATAAATAACCAAGCTAGGTTTAACGAAACCACAGGTATCGCTAAATTATTAATATATCAATATCTGTAGTAGTTAATGTTTACAAATAAAAGACAAGTAAATATACTTCATACCAAAGAATACTTTACTAATGAATTAGCAGTAACATTTTATTGATTAATTTAACATCCATATCAAAGTATATGTTTAACATTATATTTCTTATAACATTTTTGGTTTCTTGAACTTTTATTTCTATAAGTTTAAACAAAAAAAAATCTGGTGTGAAACACACAACTTTCTCTTACTCCAATTTTCACAATTATAATTTTATAGTTTGTGTACCAAATTTAATGAAATTCATATAAAACTAAAAAAAACTGTTCAGTAATAGCGCACTTCCGGCTTACTAATCTTCTTAAAACTTGGAATTTTGGCCATCTATTTATTTCTAATTAATTTTGTTTGGATGATAGAATTGTATAATCAACTATGATAGCACTTTAGAGAAAAACATAACCCCACCCCTCCCGTAAAAGTGCTCTTAAATAAATTTTCCCAAAGAAATGTTTTAATTAAAAGTTATAAATCTTTATGTGTAGTTTATATAGGAAGTTTCAAGAAAATCGTCGGAGCCATTTTTGAGAAAATCGCCAATCTTGAAAAAATGAAAAAAAAAAAATTATTAGTAAAGTAAACGAGATTTTTTTTTTAAACTCGTAATTTCAACAACAAATTTAATTCTAATTAACATTATTTAGATAACAGAATTGTATAAATAAACTGAAATAGCACTTCAGAGGAAAATCTAACCCCACCTTTCTCCCAAAAGTGCCCTACAATGAATTTTCCCAGAGAAATGTTTTAAATAAATGTTGTAGATCAGTTTAGTTGATATATGAAGTTTGATGAAAATCATCCGGAGCCATTTTTGAGAAAATCGCGAAAAGGTGAAAAAAAAAAAATCATTTAGTAATGTGGTACTTCCGGTTGAGAAATTTTGACACTTAACTTAATATCAGATCCCATGGTGATACTTAAACGAAACATCAAGTTTGAACTTTCTGCAATTTTTCGTTTTCGAGCTATGCTGTTCACACAGATCATTTTAAAAAAATTACTTTTTTGAACTCACAGGACCTCAAAACGGATATTTCCGGTGAAAGCTCGATATCAAAAATTTGACACGATTACAATACTTTCTTTTACTAGGAGTAAGAGAAAGTAAAAATAGGTTAGGGAAACTGTATGGTGAGAAACTTTCAAAACAATTTCTCTTATATTCTAATCACAAAATACATAATCCCGGATAATGTAATTTCCGATTAAAATTTAGTTTCGAAACGTGGGAACACAATCGCAATACTGCCTCTTACAGCAATAAGAGAAAGTAAAAATAAAGAAGAAGATCGTGATAATCTGCAAATAAAAGATTGAATGGTAAATAGGAAATTAAATTTATTAAAGTGAAAATATATATATTTCTTTAATTTCCTTTTTTAAATTAACTAAGAAAAATTGTTTAGAAAATATTACTATATTTTATATAAACTTTAATCATGCATGAGTGAGATCCATCTCATGTTTTAAACAACATTCGTTGCGTGCCTTGCAAGGGCAGGTCTTCTGCATATGTTGATAATAGTTGTGATAGTGTTAATATCTATTATTAAGTCCCATCCCTTATCCACAACTGCTGTTATCTTCCATAATAACGTAGTAAACTAAATAATTGTAGATTTAAAAGCACAGAAGGCTATGCTTATCTGAAAATAGAATGTTCTATAATGAAGTTGTGTATATTAATACAATCTCTCGCATCATTTAAGGAAACAAGTTTTGTAACACATTCTATTCTTCAAATTTTGAATTGGTAAAGTTCTGTAAAAATTAATTAATTAAAAGCTGTTAATATTAATGTTGGTGAATTCACTTCGAATTTTATTCCAAAATGATTTATTTTTTGTAATAATCATTTTGAAAATTCATTGATTAATCACACTAAATTTTGTAATATTATCTTTATTTATTTCACAGAACTTTTTCATAAAGTTGCTTAATATTGTGGAATCAATTTCAATCTGTTTATCTCAGTTAAGTGATCTCATTGCTTACTTTTAAAGAAACCAAAGAATAATTTGTGGAATAGAACTCTGATGTTATATAGCATGACATCAGTAACCAACCTCAAATGAACCTTCCCTCATAATTCCACCTAATGCGCACATTAACATTTTAATCTGTTTTTCTTTCAGGGACTATTAAGGTTTATTGGTAAGTCTAACCTGTAGTTTTCGTTGTTAAGGTAGTTGAAATAAATTTCATATTTCCTCAGAAATGACATTTTTGAAGAACATTAACAAACCACATGATAAGTTCAGCAAATTAGAAGAATATATATATAAAAAAAAAAAACACACAGTTTTAACTATACTGGTTTGTTGTAATAAACCTTGGGTATAAATGGGTTTTCACCACGCCATGTTTAATATATTAAAGTGGTAGTAAAGAGTATCATGGTATGGTGGTGCTTGGTACTTATTGTTAAAGGTCGCTACTATCCTCTTTTATATTCAGATCTATAATATGGATTAAGTGAAGATTCACACTACATTTAAACACCTTATGATTTCTAAACCTTCAACTGAACTTTTACTGAAGTTTCATTGATATATAAATGTCTTTTGCATACTAAATAAATAGATTATCACTCCTTCAAATGGAATAAAATAGTCTTTATTTCAATGATTTCATCTCTTTAACTTGAATAATTTTTAATTGTGATATAAATCTATATTATTTAGATCTGCATTTGCAGATCTTTTAAGAATTTGATTTTTTTAGATTTGCGCGATCATTTTCATGAAAAACACAGTGAGTTTCCGGGCTGAGACCGCGTCAGTGGTTTGTTAAAAAACAGACGTTTCACCCATATTGTAGTGCGCCTCTTCAAGGTCGTTATGCCTTGCTTCATTACTTTTCAAGGTGTAACGACTCTGAAGACGCTCATTGCAATATGGGCGAAATGGTTTCTAGCACACCACTGACTTTTTTGTGCCAAACAAAAATGGCGCTAAAAATTTGTGCATCACATCTAATCCATATTAATACTATATAGTTGACAGAGTGATATACGGAAATAGAACTTTAGAGGAAAGCCAAACGTTACCCTTCCCCCCAAAACCTCTTAAAGTGAATTTTCCTCTGAAAGAGTAAAAGTTGTTTGAAGAATGGGTAATGGCATGTTTGCGGATGAAGAGAAATGAGGTTGCGGACTTCCTAGCAAGAGAGGTATCTTTCTCAAGATGATATTTTAATCCCTCAATACCAAGATGATATCTTTAGCACACATAAAATATGATTTATGGACCAACACAATAAAGCCATTGGATAGTGACACTGGACCAATTGTAACAAATCTACAGCAAACTAAGCCAAATCTTGATCGAATACGGATGAACAGAAAAATTAATTAAACAGATTCAGCATACAATAAATGTTCTTATGGCGGTTCTGTGTGTATAAACTTTTGAACATATAATATTTGATTGTCCAATATTTGAAACAAAAAGTGTAAAACTGAACGAAATTATATATCACTAACTGGTGAAACAAAACGAAACTGATCGACTAACCACAAACATTTCCTACAGTACATAAACAGTCTTGATTTGAACAAAAACAGACCTGTAACAGAACTGAACAAACTAATAGGTTTAGTTATAATTTTGTAACCATCTATGTAATATGTTATATTGCACAAACATGCATCATCAAACATAGTCTAGCCTGTTCTACCGACTAATTAGTGTGAGGTGGTGCTTTGTAGAGCTTCTTCCAACTGTCCCTGACCTGTACGATTTCTTGCCGTTCGCTCCAGTCTAGCCTTCTCTTGGTAAACGCCACTTTCACCGCGTCTTCCCATTTCAATTTTGTTCTTTCTCTTCCTCGATTGCCCTCAACTCTAGTGCGGTAAAGAACTGGCAGTGCGGCTTAGTTCCATACGCAGTATGTGACCCAGCCATCTTAGCGTACTCGGGGCTCTGTTACTTCTAAGGGGGCGTTACTTCGAGGTTAGACCTGATTGTCACGTTCCAGACTCTATATCCTCTATCCTTTCCAAAGAAACCTCATCTTTTAAATAAATAAATAAAAGTTCGAACTTTTTGTGGTTTTCCGTTTTTGAGTTATGCTGCACAAAAACACAGTTACACACATACACACACAGCAATACATACGCATACATTTAGACCAATTTCTAAAAACCAAGGGTCTTCAAAACAAGTATTTCCGGTGAAAAGACCGGATATCGACATTTTGACACTTTCTTAATACTTCCTCTTTCAACATTAACAGGAAAAAAACAATCAAGGCCGTTCGTGGAAAATAATGCGTTTTCAGAGAAACAGCAAAAAACTGAAAAAAAAAAAAATCATTCAGCGTATCCGCCCGCACTTCGGTTGTCGGGTTTTGATCGAACATGTTCGAACCAAGGTGGGTGTACAAAGAGAGAAAGGGAATTTGCAAGAGATAGACTATTGGCTAAAAACATTTTTCGGGTCCAGAAGGCCTCAAAAAAAATATTCTCAGTAGATACTCAGTTTTGAAAATTTGAAGGTCACAATTCTTTATTTCGTCGTTGTTACGACTTTTACTTCCTCTAAATGATCAAGTTTGGTCATCTTTCCTGCGTACATCAATACCAACAAATTGATAAAGATTAACCGCCAGTCCGAAGACCTCACTAAATCAATCGGTAGTAGTGATGGGCGGTGTACCGTACAAAAGGCAGGGACGTAATCAACAAGAGCTTATGACGCGCGCTTACTGGGAATTCCACGTTCATTGGGAACAATTGCAAATCCCAATTCCTAGCACGAAGGAGGTTCAGCGGGTCCGTCAGGCCTTTCGGCCAGGGAAGTACACGCTGATTCCTTCAGTGTAGCGCTTGTGCGGGCTTGGTTATCTAAGAGCATCACAGTCCTGTTATTGCTCAACCTCGTGCGGCTGTAAATACCACAATATAATATCACAAATAAAAAGTGTATCACAAATAAACTGTTCGCAACATTCATGTGACTTTCTTTTACTGTGATTTTCAAATTCTAGGTGATGAATTTTGTTCAAATTGAACAAAACTTACGTTAGACATGTAGAAGAAAGTATTACATTCTGAATTATATTACCTGAAAAATGGACTCAAGTAATAATTTACTGAGTCATAGTGGTTCTGCACTGCTGGAAAACATCAGATATTTTCTGCATGATCAACTGCCTCATTTTATGATCATCGACAAGTTTCGCACATATTTGGGGTATACTAATAAACAGTGCGACATCATAGACTTACACTTGCAAAATCAGTTACACTGCTTACACACTGGAATGTGTAAACTGATTTTGCCATGAGCACGTTTGATATCATACTATGAGCGAACATTGAAACCGAATCGATGACCGCAGGAAGTTATCATTGAAAAAAGTTTCAATAAATATAACTGACAAAGATATTAAGTATTCCAAGCTTAAAGTAAATTATTGAAGTAATTACCGGAAAAAATAGAAAAAGCCATAATGATTGCTGTTTTGGAGCGAGGCTATTCAGCAGTATTAACTGCTGTAAGAAAGACTATTCAAGATATTTAGGTCCAGGAAACTCACTGAAAAGTTGAACTACTGGAAAGAAAAATCGTATTGGATCATTTTCGGAATCCAATAGAAATATTAAGCTTAAACTTCTGTTATATTATTTTTGAGATCTTATTCAAACGTATGTATTTTATGTACTGTGAAAGCAAAACCGCATAACTTGATGGTAAAATAATTATTCAAAATTTTTTTATTTTTAGATTATAGGGGGAAGTTCACAAGGATTTTTGACATAACATTTCAAATATTATTAGGTTTTATTCCATGTTATTGGCGCTGTCTTTTGAACTACAATGTAACTACATTCAAGTAACCTGGCATGGATGCTTTCCAACAGGTAAACCCACTGGCTCTATATTTATGTTAGAATAAAAATGAATATGTTATGAATAAAAATTTGTAAGATTATCAGAAACTATCAGTTTTATAATTGTATTAACTACTGTAATAGAAAGTCTTGTTAATTTTATCCAAAAGAGAGAAACTATTTTTACTAACTTTTTCTGGCAGTTGGTTATATCTGGTGTAACATGAATGGATCCAAGAGAAACGCTTCGGGCGTTGTTTGTACTGCTGCATTGTGTCAACAGTGTACTTTAATAGTATGGCCTTCTAGTGAATATACCTCAGTTTAATGTAAAATATGCTGTACATTTAAAATTTGAATTTTTACTATTCACTTATTTCTTAAACATTATTTTGCAGTATTCATTTATTTTAATCAAGCAGTTTTTAAACTATTATTTAAATAATTATTGATTTTTTTTTTTTTTATAATAAAACTATAAAATATTAAATGTTATCTTTTATGGAATATGACAGTCACTACAGTTCTATAAAATATATTCGTTTAATTGCAATATCATTACGAATAGTAGTATATCGTGCAGCAAGAATTTTCTGTTTCTCCTTGGGCGATCACGCGACCAACCGATCTGATATAGTTGATATTGCCATTTTTTTTTTTTAAATAAAATAAAATTAGTTTGAATCGCAAGCCTCATATTTATACCGCCCACCTACCCCAAGAATCTAATCTTGATTATAGTTTGCACGAAATTAATAATTTTTATTATTTATTTATTTTATTATCTTCTCCTGGTGTTTTATATATATATTTTTTTATATTATATATTGTTTTCATATTAATTGATTCTAGCACCTTATGTTTTCATACGCAATAAAAAAAGTAACGATTCTCCAAACTGTGGGCAAAGAATATTGGCCATTTTTTGTATATACATATTTTTTGGGGAATTGCTAGATCCCTAGGTTTCCTTAATTTCATTCTATGAGATGTATAGAGTTTAATTATAAAACAATGTAATCAATGTTCTCTAAATGAGGGAATTATAAAATCCCTCAACCAGCCTTTATTAATTGTTTTTCTTTTGTCTAGGTTTTTGTGTGATATCTAATGGTATAGAGTTATCATTTTTATTTCAACATTTCCCCTTCAAAACTGGTATTATGGAATCTGGAGGAGCTTAGTACTGTATATTTGTGTTTTCACAAAAATGCTAATTTCTATATTAACAAACTTTTCCTTCTTCTATAATGCATTAAAGGCAACTCAACTAGCAAATTATCGGATTTGAAGTAAATTTGCTACTAGTTTGGATTTTGACAGTGTAGTTTTAGTATTCCTGTGTTAGTTTAGAATTTCAAGAACAACTACTGATAAAGCCAACAGGCTACTTATTGTTCCTACAGAAAAATATGCGAATTTGTATTCTAAACTATTTTAATTATTACAATTTTATAGGGGCGATTTTAGACACAGTCTCACCCCAAAGAACCTAGATTTTTGGCGAATTGTTACATGCTAACAATAAAAAATGGTATGACTATTTATATGATGTCAATGAAGTCTTGAAGCTACGCAGATTATATGGTCGATTATAGGGCCAACGATAGACCAACGGCTTCTTCGGTGGTCTTGTGGACTACCTGGATATGTGGTAGTAGAAAAGACATGGGGTAGGATAGGAGGGAGGAGATACATATTGTGCTAAATCACAAACGCAGTGAATCTAGGTGTAAGGGTATTATAATAAAGAGACAAGGAGCGGGTAGTAGGAGAGACAATAAAGACAACTAGATTTCGGATGAAAAGTTCAAAAATTTCTATTAAGATTGGTTCGAATTTTTTAATATGCAAGTTTAGATTAATAGAGTAAGTAGTACCTATCAATGTAAGAAGGAAGTAATGCACCCAATGCATTCAGATTGTTGTAATTGAATTTTCAGCAATCCATAGTCGTTTGGCCGAGTATGGGATGGAGTGATTATTTAGTTACATGGAAAGATAGGAGGGGTGGTACTATTTGGCTAAAAAATATTCTGCAGATTTGACTTATCACCAAATATTATCTGTTATAATAATTGTTGTTATAAAGCAGTTATATATATTTGAAGTTATACGCGAAACATTATATATATGAAATTCTTTTTGTGTATATATATAAAACTCATATTCATCTTTCAAATTATCTTCGATTCACATTTTTATTTTCACTTAGTTTTCTTTGGACGAAGATCTTTCTGAATAATTAGTAACATTATAAGGGATGCTATAGCTTCAGAACTAATTGCCTGTCACTAAGACCTATAATTTGTAGTAAAAAAAAACCTACATCTCAGATATCGTTATTTATTGGCCAAAGAAGAGATTATTTCGAGCTTATTTCGACACCGATCAAGATTATTCAAACATCATTAGAAAGTTTATTGAATGTAGTTTAGTGAGTACATTTCTCTGTTAAATAAAGTGTTTTTTGGACGTGCATATTTACTTTTTTCATTAACAGAATAGTTTATAAAATTAAATTAATTTAAAAAAGGTGTAATTTGGAAAAATTAAACTGATAATGGAAAAACTATAGAGATAAAAACAAATCAAAATGGATCGAGTATTTTTTTTTCTTTTTTTAAATATTTAAGGTCCAATAATTTCAAAATACTGGACAAACTCGACTAAATTAGTTCTTATTTTTGGAAAACTCCTATATTATAATATGTAGAGAACTCATATATATTGTTAAGTTACGGGGAATGTTTTTATTCCCGAGGTTGGCACCCTTGAAAAAAGAAAAGATTTTAGTACTGTATGTTAAGTGAAAAGTGATGCTGGTTAATATTGTTCGTAGTGGAAATAATTTTGTGCTTTGCAATACTCTGTGCTTATTTATTGACCAAGAAGCTAATTTTGGTCATGTTAAACCTAACCTGTTTTTTGCTATTGAACGTTATCAGTACTTCTAATATACATACATATTGGGAACTCGTGTTATCATAATTAACTTCCAAATCAAAATTTGTGATTAATAACCCCTTTTAAGATAATGTGTGTAATAACAAATTCCCTGTATTAGATTTATTATGGTACAAGATGAAATTAAATTAGAATTTATGAGTGGTGAAAATTTCAACATTAAACCTCTAGTCTGGTAAATCCTTAAGTTTGTAAAGAATAACTTCAATTATTTTAATTTTGTACACATTTATTATTGTAGTGAAGTTATTGCGGGAATTTGACTGAGAAATGTTTTACTCTAAAAAGAGTTATCTACAGGTGATCGTACAATTCTACTATCTAAAACTATCTAAAAAAAAAAATTAATTAGAAATAAATAAATTGCTAAACTTTTGAGTTTTCAAGAAAATTAGTAAACCGGAGAGATGGGTTTAACTGAACAGTTTTTCTTGTTGCAGTTTTCGCGATTTTCTCCATAGAAACATCCACGAAATTCGGCGTTATACTAATATAAAACTTGTCAATTACAATTTTGTAAACTACAGTAAGTGAAAGTTGTGTGTGTGTGTGTGTGTGTATGTTTCATGTTAGCTATTTTTTGTTTGTTTTGTATTTGCGATTTTCTTAAGAGGCTCCAACGTAAATTTAAAATTACATATATTATACACCTACGTTTATATAATCCCCTATAACTTTTATATGAAACAATTTGTTTAAGAATAATTGATTGGGGGTTGGTTCTGGGGGAAGCAATGACGTCGTATTTCTTTCTCAAGAGCAATTTCAAAATATTGTGCGTGCTACATGCTATCAACTATTAGGTCAGTTAAATATGATTAAAAAAAAAAAACGACCACCAAGATAATCGTTGTTTACTCAGAAGTGCAACTTTTCAAAGTGGTTGTTTTTTTTTTTTAGAAATTCGTGGCATTCTCGAAAAAAAATCTAAAGGTTGCCCTTAAAATTGATATACATCATACAGTATACATATCATATGGTACAATGGCGATTGCACGTGAACTCAATGGAAAAAGCCTTAGTTTAAATATACATTCTTATTATGAACTGTTTCTCTTAAGTTGATTTGTGAAAACCTCTAGCTGGCTAAGATGAATTCTTTTTGTCTAGGTAAACAACAACATTAAATAATCGGGACTATGTGTGTGAGGAGAAATATTCTTTTATTGTTTGTTTCCTTTGTACGATTTCTTTTTTTTTGTGAAAGAAAATTGTGAAATACAGTGTTATCCTATTGTACAGAATATTTCAGGATAGGTTCTTAATGAAACTTCAATGCAAATTTTAAAGAAATACTCCGAATTTCTTGATTATGTAAGGAACATTATTTAACTAAGTTACATTTTGATTTATTGCTTTTTAGTGAACCTCCACCCTCAATATATCCATGAGCCGTCACTGCATACTACATGTTTATAAATATTTATAATCCAAATTATTAGCGTGCTACACTTGAAATATGGAGTTCACGGTACGAGCAGCATGTTGCTAAATTTTCTCGCTCTAAGAGCCTTTTTACAGATCGTTGTGCCCATTATGAGAATACTGCAACAGTGCAATGAGAAGGGTAGCTATAGTGGGGACCAGAGGGGTTTTGGATGGCTTGGTTACTCCACGCAAACGTTAAAAAAGTACCTACTATTTAAGTTTTGAATATTTCAGGGGAGTTCCGAGAGAGCTTATAGGTAAGGCTTCTGTACCTAATATCATTTCAGTGCATTGCATTAATCCATTACCTGCTGATGTTAACGGTTAATTAGACATTGAATAGACATTTTCTTCAAACATAGAAATTTTACTTAACATTTAGTTAGGCTTGATTAAACAACATTATAAATTAAATGACAGCACCCTCTGTCTCATCACCTTACACAAAGCAGTTAAAATTCATCCATCTCTAACTCACAGTTCCCCAGTTTTTGTGAACAAATATTTTTAGTAAAAATGATAGGTTTATATTTGTTAAATAGATTGTTATAGAGGATTATTGCACTACGACCTGAAAGATCTATTGTGCCCCCTGGAGCCTTCTCAGTGCATTGCCGACCTCATAGCAGTGTTCTCTAGCTACAGATAACACTGACCATCACCGCACAGTGAGCTGTTGGAGGCTCCTAAAAAGAGAAAATCTAAGGGGACGGATGTATTCGACCTGGGAACTCCGCGTTGCTAGACCAGCGCGCTACCACTGAGCTGATCCATTCTTCCTTGGCTTACGCCAGTTATCTAGGGATGGAGACCCTAGCTTGTGTAGTGGTTTGTTCTTGTCTGTAAAGGGTAGAGTGAATGCAGTTTAAGTGTACTTCGATTTTCTTAAGTGTTTACTGTTCTGACAAGTGCATGGAGTACTGAGTTATGGAAACCTATGTGATCGCTATTCCCAAATTAAGCAATAGATAATCATTGCGGGCATATCTGTTCAGTAATTATTCTAAGTTTAAGAAAATTGGTAAGAGTCCTTTTCGAGAAAATCCCCCTCCAAAACAGAAATCTATTCTCTATAATCACACTTCAGCTTACCACTATTCATCAGACTTTTATTTCTAGAAATACATATATATCTTAGTATTATGTTGGAACAGCATTCTAGAAGAAAGCCAAATGTTGTAGCTTCTTAGAACCCTCGAAAGATTTTTACTGAGTACTTTCCTGAGGAAAAGGTTTCAAATAAAAGTGATAGTTTTATACGCCAAGATATTATACAAGTTTAAAGAAAATTATTGGACCAGTTTTTGAAAAGATCGCGACAAAATAAAAACAAATTGTGTAAAGTCTATTTCGGTTGGTGGATTTTCATCGAAACCTTTATATTAGATGCGGTGGTGATATTTAAACGGCGTATTGAGTTTAAACTTTCTTGATATTTCTTTTTTTGAAATGTTTTGTTATTACACACATACCATTCGCAAAAAGAAACATTTTCTTTATACTTCAGTAACATGTATTTCCGAAGAAAACCCAATTTCGAAATATTTGTCAAGGAAAGTAATGAAAAAAAACAATATCAGAAGCTTTCAATAAATGTGCTAGATGGTTGTTATTTTGAAATGATATTACAATCATTTAAACTTCAGTAACAATAAACAATACGGACGGCCTGTGATGAAGCCAGCATAAGTCAAGTAAGAATAAATGTATTAGAATCTTTGTTTTTTGAGAAAAAAGTAATCGTTTTTTGTGGGAAATTAAAGAAAGGAACAGTATGTACTAGTGGTATTACTGTATTTAACATGAGCTTATGTTTATGTTTGAGTATCTCGCAGCTTTATTTAATGTTATTCGTATAACTAGTGTATGCAGAAGTGTCAGCCTATAATTGTTGTGGTTGGGTCCGCATAGCTGGAAAACATCAGAGATATTTTCCGTAATATCATGCTTCTTTTTATGGTCATCGACCGGTTTAGAGTGTATCAACTAAATTTGCTCTGTGCAAATCTGTGTTATCACACTGTTTTGACGAAACATCCTGATGATGGGCGAACCCCTGAAATCGGTCGATGACCGCAAAAAGAAGCAGGATATCATGGAAAATATCTCGGATAATGCCTATAATGTTCAGATAAGCCTGTAAAGTTCATCTCCCAAAAAGTACAGCAATGGGAAGAGCGCAGAAATTCATAAATAAAAGATAAACAAATATTACTGACGGTTCTAGGTTGATGGGTCGGTATAAGGAGAAGTAATGGTCTCTGATCTTGCGGTTTGACAGGTCGTTGTTCAGCTGTTGGTAATCCTAACGCTGGTCCCCCAGGCTCCCTGACTAGTATATGGTAAGCTTGAGCTCCAATTTGGAATAGACCTTCTTGCACCATGCTCCTCTTTCTCGTACCACGTGACCATGGACCTCTCATTTCTCATCCTGGCCTTAACTCTTACGTCTAACTGAATAACTTTAACTGTCTTCTATAACAAACAAACAAGCAGAACACATTTTGCCGCCCCCACAGTACCGCCTCACTATTCTATCGCGCATGACTTTACTTTTGTCCTTCTCTATCTTTAACTCTCTCATGTTATCCATTTTCATTTTTTTTTTTCTTTGCAAATTATGCATGACATTCTGCGGTGTTTTACCACCGCAGTCCTTACGTTCATTTCTTATCTAATGTAATGGACCAGACTTCCTAAATTACCTTCACATTATTATAGTTAATTTTCTCCATAACTTAGATAATAATCTGTATACAAAATTAATGTCACTAAGTCGTGCTAAAATAAACAATTTTTTCTGTGTACATTATTTTTTTTTTTTATTGATACATCTTTTATTTTATTTTTTCTTAAAAAATTATTTCTTAAAATTGTTTTTATTTTGTTCGGGAGGGGGGAGAATTAGAAATGAAAATCTGATGTGAAACACTCACAGGACATTTTTTTTATTTGTTTCTGGTTCACAGAGTTTCTTAAAAAGTGAGTACATACTAAATGTAGTAAGAGGCAGGCATAGTGAAGCATAGACTACAACTGGGAGGTTCCCAATCCGAATCCTGCGTATAACTTTGCTAAATATTATATAATAAATCGTTTAAATTCGTACAATAAATATATTCGTTTAACAAATGTTAATGGTAAAGTAGGTGCTTCAGCCCGTACACGACACCTAATTTGAAAGTTGGACGTTTAGCCCGTCTGAAAAAATAGGCATTACTTTACTTTTACTAAATGTAGTAAGTAGTAAGTATGGAATCTAACGCTCCAAATCCCCAGAACTTAAATAAAAACTAAATTTTAAATGAAAGAATTTAGTGGTATTTTGTGTCCCAACTTTAATGAAAACTTAGAAAACTCATTCAATATGTACACAGTCTACTCTTCTAAATAATTTAATAGATTAGATTCGTCTGATGGTTCTATTGTGACACCTCCTACACCAGACTACACAATTCTTAGCTGTAACAAGACTGAACAGAACGGAAACGACGGACGAGGTTGTTACGTCTAAAGAAAAGTCTGTGGCTGCTCCGACAAACTCAGTGGAGACGGGCCTGGTCCAGGTAAAAGAGAAAAAGCAATGCTCGGTCCTCAACAAGTTTATTTTTAGAAAACACCCAAAAAAAACCGTGCGCGTTTAAATTATCATCCGAAATGGAAATTAGAACTGTGCGTTTTATTATTATTTTTTTGCTTCACCTTTAAACTTCAAAACTACCATATGATTTAATTAAATTGCTTTTATAATTAACCAGGTGACTTAAATCATCTTAAGGTGACTCAAGTCACCTTAAAATCATTTAGATGTTCCCGGTTGTTTTCTTCTTCCGTCGAGAGAAGCCGCTCTCTAGTGTAGTTGCGCCGTCTGTCCAGAGATGCCGCTGTCTCTCTCCTAGTTACCTTTTCTTCTAACAAGTTGGCTCAGGTTTTGTTCTTTCCAAGAACGGCAAACCTCAGTGCAGCCCCAGGTCTTCCCAGACTCACAAGACAAGCACAAAGTGTCTTTTCTGATTCATGGCAGTACCTACCAACTTGTTAGCATGTTTGCTAGCACCCGAAGAGGAACAGATAACTATTGAACCTACAATTACCCCATGAGCAAACCAGCCCCAGAAGGCAGAACCTTTTGTCTAATTATATGTCGGCTTATTTATATTTAAGATAATATTTAGGCGATGTTTATTATTATGTCAAATTTAATTTTTACTAGTACTTTTAAAGATAAATTTATTATTTGTTTCACAATGTTGATAATTATAGAAGCGTCCAATTTGGGCAGTTACAAATTTAAAAACAAAGAGTTTGTAATTAATTTATTATTCTCTTTTGGTTTATTTACATTTGAAAACCTAATAAAGCTATAATTGCTAGCGACAATTTGTTTTTAAATTTGGAACTGACCTTGATATAATCCAAAAAGAAAATTCAAACAAAGAATTTCCTTATGAAGGAGTGGATTGCTACAACAAATCATCCATAATTACAGGGAATATATTTTGTTTTTTAATCTAAGCTATATAATATGGGTTGAATAAAGTTACGCCTATTAAGGCTCGGCTTCTGAAAAAGGTCATGGTTACATTTATTTATTCATTTTGTTGCTACTCTGTTAATCTGTAAACTAACAGCATTTAAGTAAGGTCTATTTACGGCTTTGATTTCATAATAAGCAAACTTTTATGAGTAATACAACTTAGAAGTTATTAACTGATATACTGATTGAAGAGTTTATGGATTAAATGCATGTAGGTATAACTTCGAAAATACATATTATCAAACCACACTACTAATATGTAATAAAATTAAGTAATTCATTTTACAAATTTCTGGATCTTTT